>CM063510.1:5855618-5858118 GCA_032207245.1 Pardosa pseudoannulata | reverse complement strand
CCCCCATCTTGTAAAAATAGAGACCGTAGAGTCCCAAGCCAAACCAAACAAATATTGTTGACTAAATATTTTTTACTGAATTTCAGGCAGAAGATAGGGAATGAAAATAACTAGTTCTGGTACCACCGAGTAAGTTTGTTTTATTACTGGTAAAAATCATGTAAATGTAATAAACTTATTTATTATTTTTAAATTAATGTTTGAAAGTTAAAACCTGTTCACATCGTTCTACCATCTTAAACAAGTTCACTGATCGAAGTCTACAGTGGTACAAGAAATGTATGAGGACCCCAACTCTTAATGCCATGGGGGCAATACATTGTTTCTTAAGCATAATGTAGGTACTGAAGAGTAAAGCAGCACAGACTAAGAATATTTCTTTATCTTTAGGATAATGAACACTAAATATTTTTTTTGACATGTGATTTGTAACATTCAAAATCTTAAAAACTTTAGAAGATATCGTAGATTAGTTTTCGTGAAACTTAAACAAAATTCTGCAAATATCATTACAAATAGATTATTGCTTCTCTCTATAGAAAAACACCAAACTTACTTTTGTTCTAAAACATATTTTGTTAGTTCTATAATCATAGGAAGAATTCCGAAGCAACGAATAATATCAGGAAATCTAGATGTTTGGAGATTCATCTGTTTTATTAAATTTTACTTGTAGAGTGGGTAAGAATACCATGAATTGAAAAGCAATTAAACACATTTAACGTTATAAATGAATCACAAAACATAGTCACATGAAAAACTAGTTCTAGATTAGGGGTTTCGTACTTGTAAATATTTTAGGCTTGTACTGGAAACCTCAAACGTAACTGCAAACTACTTTTCAAAATTGAGAACTTTTATAAAATTTTGAGAGTATGTCAAATTTATTACTCAAAATAATGGGTATATTTTTATTAAAAACAGCAATTCAGTCATTTATTTGTTTAAAACATTTGAAGATTCTGTGTTATTTATTAAACTTCTATTTTAACTAGCTATTTTAACTTCAATCATTCGATGTTTATTGGCGATAACTGAACAATGTCGATTTATTTGAATTGAAATTAACAAATTTAGACATGAAAATAATACCAAAATATTTCTAAAAAATAATTCAACCAATTACAATTTCAAAAAGAATGATTTAGAGGAGATATTGTCGATCAAATAACGCATCAAATAATGGTCTCATATACTTGAATCAAATAATGACTCGATGTTCACTACCAGCTCTACTAATTGGAATATCAGAAGATAAATTAAAGACTAATTTATAAGTTGCGTCATGTACTGAATTTTAATGAATATCATCAAAGTTAAAATTACGAAGACAGTTTTTTTTTTTCAAAATATTTTGCAAGCCGAAAAGTTCACATAAAGGGAAATTAATTGGAAACCTCTGTTTTAGAGAAAAGTGTTATGAAACATAATATATTTAGTGCTAGATATTTATAAGATCTAATGTCAAAGACAAAATAACTGACGAAATTTATTCAAGAATGAATTTGAAGGAGACGTGATTTTTGACAATTATGCCCATAGTCAATAACCTAGAAATTATAGAAAGTGTGCGCTAAATTGGTATCATTTCCCTATATTGCGTGAAAGAAGATATTATATCATAATCAAGTGAATTAAATTTTCTCTTGGCGCCTAAATCTAACAATATGTTTCTTGGGCCTTTGACATTTTATAAAGGAAAAGAAAGCACACAATAGACTTCATTATACATTAACTCGCATTTGTCTTTTATTTGAACAGTTATAAAAATGTAAGTTATTTTATGTTATAAACTATACTATGCTCCAGTTTTTCATAATGCTCCAACATTTAATTTTTTAAGTATTTTAAACTGTAAATAATTGATTTCGTCACATACTTTTATTGAAACATAGCGAGATAACTGTTAAACTGGAATTTTAAAATTTAATTAAAATTTTAAAGCTAAATCATAGTTTTCTTATTCATTATGAGACATTTCAGACGCTATTATTATTTTATACCATTAATCTTATATACATGGGTTTTATTCTTAATTCAGAAACAGTTGTCTCTCTTCAGAACTCTACCCTATAATACTTCCGATTTGTTACCTTTGTATCACATGTGAATCATGCCAGATAATTACATAAAATCACACAGCCTTTCTCTCCAAGTGTGGACAACACAAACGTGTCTAAATCTTGTATGAAACTAAACCCAAATCAACTTTCATAAAGCATGAAGGGCTGTCCTTTATAACACAAAGGCACAGCACCTATACCTGAAGAACATTAACTTATCACGTGTGAATCATGCCAGATAATTACATAAAAGCACACAGCCTTTCTCTCCAAGTGTGGACAACACAAACGTGTCTAAGTCTTGTATGAAACTAAACCCAAATAAACTTTTATAAAGCATGAAGGGCTGTCCTTTATTACTCAAGGCCACGGCACCTATACCTGAAGAACAGCGACTAATATCTATACATAAATTTATTAATTTAAAAGGATTAAAC
>CM063510.1:5838118-5853118 GCA_032207245.1 Pardosa pseudoannulata | reverse complement strand
AATTTGAGTTTCCTGTAATTTAATGTACTTAATGGAAAAGAATTTGTTATCAAATGCATGTACATATTTCCCAATATTAAGAAATTATCTTGAAATGTAACATATATATTTGTGAGAGTCATTAATTACAGCATGAATGCATAATTGTTGTAGTACAAATGTTCTCACTTGTTTATTTTTTTATTTGCTAGTAACCTACTTGAATCTCTTTGATGCGTTCATAAATTACCTCTCTACAGCGTTTAAGAAATATTCACAAATGGTACTTTAGAAAACTTGTTTTCTAATTGTTCACACACACAATTCTTCAATTTTAACTACATATCTAAAATTTATCAAGACATTTTTGTCTCACCATATTCAACGAAATTCATCATACTACGAGTAAGTAATTTAAAGATTCGGTTACACCTTGTCTGAAATATTTGTGAAAATTTCTATCCATAAAAAGCATACGGATATGAGATCAAAGAAAAACACTTTATCGTGGTTTGATTTGCTTTGTTTAGTTCACATAGTTTACTTTCTTTAGTTTACATAGTTTACTTTGATTAGTTTACATAGTTTACTTAGTTTAGCCTACATAGTTTACTTAGTTTGGCTTACATAGATTACTTAGTTTATTTTACATAGTTTACATAGCTTAGTTTATATAGTTTACTTAGTGCTCTTAGTATTTAAGAACTTGAAATCGAATCTATTCTCGTTACACATTTTTTAATAAAAAAGACAATATTTATGTGCCTGGGTGGTAGTATAAGATTTTTGTCTGTATTAATAATTCATTTTATGTATACTTCTTTCTTAGTATAATACTCTGTGTAAGCTATTTTTAATTGTGCACACAGAAAATATGTTTGGTTTCCCTTTTCAGCTTAAAAAATGTATATTCATTGTGTACTAATTGAAGATTCATGAAAGCAAATACTATTTTTAAACGATGTCTATTTTCCAGTTTTTCTGTTTGTATTAAAGGAAGATGGACATTTTAAGACATTTTCCCGATACAGACTCTGTCTAAAATAATTTAATTTGCAATATACAGCTATAGTACCATGCGTCTTATTTTCGATTAACTTAAAAGTAGCGTCCGTTGGCCATACTCCATATTAAGGATCATTATTGAGCAATTAGCCTCAAAACGTAAAAAAGAAGTTTTCTTTCTTTATATAAAAGGAGCTAAATTGATTATACTAACTTATATTGTAAGTACAACAAATATAGTAAGTACTAACTTATATAGTAAGTACTAACTTATATAGTAAGTATGTTTAATACTTTATGGAATTACTTTATCTTCAAAACATATTTAATGAAATTAGACTCTGCGACAAACAAATTAAGATATATTATAATAAATTGCGTCGACCCAGAAAAGAGCTCGTTAAACTTTTAAAAATATATTAAAATGGTAGAAATATTGAGAAAAATATGAAATATGCATGACAGGAGTAAAAGATATAGCAGATTTTGTTTAGTAGCGTAAGTAGTTAAAAGTTCACCGGTATAGGACGCTGACAACTCGAAACAAAATGGGCAGGACAGCAGTGCGTTACCTCTCTTTATTTGTGCAATAACATCAACATGACCGCCAGCATTTTCTTCTATATAATTACAGTGACTTTTATAGCAGTATGCAGCATGTCGGAACGAAAAACAGATACTTAACCGTATACGAGTTATATTAGATACAGAACCGTATACGAGTGATTTCAAATACACCCAGAGCCAGAAATCTCCCGGGGTGAGTTTAAGGAATTATACACTCTAAGAAATCTTGCAACTGCGATTGATCACTATGTCGTGTCCAACGGTTTGCAACAAAACCGCTGCTCTGGATTGGGAGAGGATAGCTTCGTTGGGACAGCTGAGTCATGCTGCATTAAGGCGATTACAAATAAAATAACTCTTTGATTTAATATAAGTGTAACATAACACTTACCGGTCACTATGCACGTCTTACAGCCTGGTTTTGGACACTATTCTTCAAAATTATCTAAATACATCTAATAAAAATAAGGGGAAACCACATTAGACTGTTCACTTTGGTTACTGCTTTGGCTGCACACTATTCATGAGGATTTCACGGCGTTTTTATCCGAGTATTCTTGATTTTGACTTCCACGTGTAGTGGGAAGTATGCCACATTCATCTAGAAAATGTTGAACAACTACAAAATGTTACTTTCCATTTTTGATAAAGCACATAGGACACGTGATTAACTCACAACTGTGTTTCTCAGCTGAAACTACCTCAATGATTTGTAGGGATAGATGTGAAATAACTGGGGAAGGATTCACGAATCAAAGAATGATGTACATACAATACTCTAGAACATTTTAGAGAACAGTTTCTCCCCGTGTACGGTTAAACCACCATCCATATCGGTTCCTATCGGCAATAATGCTTCCCGGTGTCAACGAGGATGTTCCAGAACATGGCAGTACCTTCTGCATGCCAATTTCTTAGAATTGTTTTACAATATTCAATAATCCATCACACGATATGGGCACGATCATTCTTTTAATTTTTCAGTCGTTTCACCGTTCGAAATTTTCACAACACAGTAGTTGCTGACTCTCCATTCACCAAATCACCTTTATCAACACCACACGATCAGGAAATAATAACATTCTAAAACCGAATGAGAAATCATCGTGTTTCATATTCATCAATTGCAGGATTAAATTCCATAAATTAGCTGAACATCTCGCGTTTCAGGACTGTAAAGAGAAATGTTCTGCATTAATATGTCAATTTCCCTATTTGTGGATGTACAATGAAATAATAACCACTAAATTCTAAATAAAATGTTTCACATTATTATACGATTGTAATTCATAACATATTTATCAAGAAATATAAGGTATTGTCCTTGAAATGGTTTAGCTTGTTTATTACTCCTCCTTCGCCAAGAGAGCTTATTTTGGATCACTAATGTTTGTTTTGAATAGTTTAAGGAAATCATTGTTTTTATTTATTTCTAATATTTGCCTCTAGTCATCGTGGATTTCAGAAACGTTATATCATAAAAACAGTTATATTTGAATAGATTATAATTTTATTCACATATTTATATACTTAGTGATTTACTTAAATAGTTTGTTGATATATTTAAATACCCAAGTATGTTATTAAAAAAGAAATATCCTCATGCAAATAGTATTAAAACTCTCTTTCATTTCAGTATAATTTGAATCAGATAACAAATCCTTCCACATAAAATGTTGTTATATGTGAAGAAGTACAAATGACAATTAAAAAGTTAAATGATTTACAGATTCAAACATCCACAAATACAAAAACTTACCTAAACAAACATACACAAATGCATAAAAATATATATATGTATGAAATATGGGTGAGATTCATCCAAAAACACAACACATTTTATTTCTAAGGAGATACATGAAATCCGTACAACAGGTCAGAAGTTTTGAACATCGTGAACATGCAAAGTTTTAAGTAGGGATTTCTCAGGTAAAAGGACTAAGAATAATAACTAAGCACAATTGATCACGTGATAAAAAATACACATGTTTAAAGAGAATGTGTTTACTATTGACACACACACATATCTATATATATATATATATATATATATATATATATATATATATATATATATATATATATATATATATCTATATATATATAAGTAGTATATATATATATATACTACTTTTCGTACTGACAAATAAAATATGTTTGGTACATTACTTTTCCTCTTCGTGTAATTAAGTTTTTATATTTTGTGCAATAAATTAAAGTGGCAACCATAGCTGATGTACCAAGGCATCACTTTTAAATAAGTTTCATGTCTTTAAGTAATTATATAATCAGTTCCCTGATGAATTAATTCACTAAATCACTTATAAACTATCAGTTTTCCACATTTGTAAAGAAATTATCTCATTACATATTTAAGACATTTTGTTTGAAACATTTTCTATAACACAAGAGGTTCGAATATAGAACGAACTATTTTGGGGCATACAGGAGAAAGGAAAAATATAACCGAATTTTCATATTCCTGCAGTAAAATACAGATATAATAAAGCAACAGTTGTTTTATATCAAATAATATAGGTTTTATTTACTTTATTATTTTAACATAAACCTTTCCCGTCAGTTTTTTATATAATTAAATATATCGGAACATTAGAAATTTCTTAACTTATTGAGTTTTTATATTGTGTTTTAAAATATTTTTAATTTTATCTTTTAATGCATAATTAAACTCTCTTACATAAAAAGAAATGAATTTACTCTTCCGAGGTAATATCAAATGGATATTCTTAGAAATCTTATTTAAAAGTCATTTCTTCTAAATGAATTAGTTCGCTTATTAAATTTCCTCTTTTGAATTCTCTGAAGAATTCTTGATGTAGTCCCTGAAATTATGTATAAAAAAATCAAATAATTTCCCAGTGCATTAATTTTTCTCTCGTTCTATTACTTTAGGGTATAAACTTTCTAGTAAGTTGTTGAAGACTAAGTGACTGAAGAAAAATATTTCACTCTTCCTGTCGAAATTTAATTATTAGTAATCAACTATAATGAAAGTCGCTACTTCTTTACTTTTGTACTCTCTCTAAGATCAATTATCTGCAATCGACTAAAGAACACTTAAGAATTATATAGGAATTCTTAACTTTATTCTTTGAATACCGGCTGAGTATCAAAATACTAATAATGCTAATTATTTTTAAGAAGTTTTAAAAGTTTCTCCCGAAAGTAAGTATCCGCATAATATTATTATTTTGGGAAGAATCTTTCAGTAGTTAAACTAATACATTATAAAATATTAGTTAAACTTTTATTCACTGCTTTTGGTTATTTCTACCGCCTTGGCTATGATTATAAATAATTCAAAAGTTCTTATATAACTCTTACATTACTGACTCATTTAAAATCGACAGGTATTACGTAATTATGTAAAGTAATGCGACTTCACATTAATCTAATATTCTTTAAAAATCAAAGTTGGTAAAACCTGAAAGACGCCGCTTAAGTTTTCATAAGTGTGTGAACGTATTTTCTTTTAATTATAATAACAAATTAAGGAACCAATTTTATTTTTATTTTACGAATGTATCATGTGAGTTTGACTTCTGAAGGGCATTGCAGTCATTGCTGCATTAAAGGTATTTTAGCTTGTGATTATTGAACATAAATTAATAATGTTGATGATAAAAGAGTTTAGTCATAAATTTGCTTTTATGAATTATTGAAAATAGTCAATCAATAAATCGTCGACAGTTCTGTTAATTTGAATATATTAATATGTGATTTTAGTAGAATTTGCACTACAGATTTTGCTAAGAAATTGTAAGTTGTACATAATCGTGTATGTTACCCATGCATAAATAAAGTTTTTTGATTTTTAAGACCACATCTTACTGCGTAATTTATCTATTTATTTCATATTTTAATGCAATATGTAATAACGTCTAGTGTTTGTTTACACTAGAACCGTCGGCTGGATCGAATTGACCCCGATTAATGTAAACCTGTGTTCCTATAGAAAATAACCCTCTGTGTTTATACGGAAATGATATTTATAAATATTTAGACATTGAATTGTAAAAATAAGTGTAAAAATTATAATATATTACAATATGAAAAGTTTTAAAGTGTTAGAAAAATATGTAGCTAACATTAATTGAAATATTTAGTTTGTCACCAGTCGAAGCATCTTTCAAATTTCATGTCCTTTGGGAAACTTCTTTTTATATATTATGTTTACATGTATTTTACGGTTTGAACAAATATGTGCAGTTTTGTTTCTTCTCTTAGAAGCATGGTAATGAATCAGCTTTGCATCTGCGCAGATTATTCAGTAGTATCAGCTTTTGCTTTTGTATGTGACAGGTATTTTTATTTGTGAATATTATACGTACTACTCAACACTTCAATGAGTTGTTCAAAATATCCTCGCCTAAATTTTATGTCATTAACATTTATTGATGTAGAATCTGTATCAGTTCAGAAAGGTTTCATTGCATTTTCAGCTGTCACTTTTCTCTGTTTGTTTGACCGACCTTTCGGCTTACGCCAGCGTGAACTAATGCTGTGCATTGTAAACCAACTATTACAAAAGTATATTACTCAAACTTAACTCTGGAAGTATAAAATGAAGAATAAAAATCTCAGAGTATCGAGATAATTCAGGTAAAAGTAAGCTGATGATGAACTGAAACTAATCACACTCGCATGCAAACAACAACTACATGTAAATAAACCACGCAATCATTCAGTTTGCGATGCAGTTAAGTATCGGCTTCCATTCGGAGCTAAATAAAATTTTAAAAAATCAGGGGGTTTAAAAGAAAAATATCAGAAAAGGAAGTTTGTTTACACGAGAGTTGTCCTTTAAAAGGGGGCGTGTCTTATTTTTTTACTAATGTAAATGCTCATAAGTAATGATAAAATGATGGGAATGAAAAAATTCTTTTTTCTCCGTGTTCCTAATGATATATTATTTCACTATTCACTAAAATCGAAAATTCGAATTTTCGGTCAATTTTAGCCAATTTGAAAGTCCACCATCACCTTAACTTCTTTGTATAAAATTCATGAATTAATTCCATCAAGATAAAAATTTTGTAGAATACACGAACTGACGACCTCCTTGATCCTGCCTTCACAGAATATTTCTGAGTCATTTGGCAGCAATTTTGACAGCATTTTGTTGAGTTACATGATATCGTTTAAGTTAGCAAAACTAAATTACACAAGATTTTTAGGGACAAACTATTCTTTTTTAGACTAAACGTTTCTTAAAAATGTAATTAGCTTTACAAACTAATTTAACAGGTTGTATGCGGGACACGTACTAGTCCGTTTTCTGACGATTGATCCTTGAGCTAGGGTGACGGACTAGTACGGGTTAGTGTAACAACTTGATTTGTTTTGTGGATACAAAAATAACGGTATATACAGGAAAACGAAGCTGAATGTTCTTGTCTTCTACTACATAGATTCTGGAAAAAATTTAGACAAAAAAAAACTAGTTTTTTGCATCAGTCGATGAGACTGATGTCCAATTAATTTTCGATCTATTGAGATTTAACTGAATAAGTAAATTTACTGGAAAAACGCCCGCTCGCAGTACAATTCTACTGCGAAATGTACCAGCATACAATGTATTAAATTAATATCCTAGATACGTGTATATTTTAACTTTTGAATTAAAGTCCGAAATTACGACATCTGTTTTTTTTTCCTTAACGAGCAGTGTAAAATTCCACATTATTAATACATTGTCCCTTCTACAGGCTCTTTTTGCCCCTCCCTAACACTTAACTTCTGTGAATTGCAAGGAAAGATCAAAGAATTGATGGCACGCCTACAAATTTTCTGTTACACTAAATTTGGCGTGATCAGGTATTCACTGATAAAAATTCACAATAACCCTGAATATTCGCTTTTCCTTATCGTTAAATGTCTAATTTCAGAGTAAGAACATTCAATGTTTAAAAATTAATATGTATATAATATATTCCCCTAGTTTTACACAAATCTCTAAAATAAACTTTTACGACCGTTTTCCTGAAAATTGTATGATTGTTAGGAAGATGATATGATAGCTTGAAAGAAACCAAACCAAACAAATTTGATCACCAAATTAAAACTTGGAATTATTAGAAGTTAGCGTTTTCAAAGATTTTTAAATGTACTGATTATAAAAACATGTACACAGCTTGTTTACTAGTACCTTTGAATGTAAACGAAAATATTAAAATAAGGTATATTTTATGGCAAAAAATTATTAGGATGATTGATGTATATCTATGAAAAAAATGTTATAATCAATATTTTATCATTGGGAAATTTTTTTAGAATAATCAATATATTATATATGTTTTTCTTAAACGTTATGAATATTAAACGAAACATTAAAGAACAAGATTTTATATTTTACAATTATTTTCAATGATCAATTATAAGATAAGAATAATAAGTTATGTTATATAAAGCAAAATTACAACTCTTAATTGAAAACATTTTCTAAAATTATTTTTGATTGTCTAATTTACATTATATTTTTGGTGATACTTTATTATGCAGAAAAAGATACTAATTTCTCTCTATAACTACTTTTATATTCATACGAAAAATATAGATTGCAGAATAAAAATGCAAGAAATATGTTTAATTGCATATAAACACAACCATGACAATCTTTGAAAAATATATTGTTAAAAATTAGATTATCTAATTAAAGTTAAACTAGTTTTGTTCTTTTAGTATAATGTACAATTTACTATGAATAATTCGATAATAAAGTGACGATAAAACTTTTTCAAAAATATATCATTGTTTAAGTAAAATAATGAATTGAATTCTAAGCAAATTACACCTACAATAATTAGGAGAAAATAATTTGAAATAAGTATTTCTTACTAATTAATCTGCACACTCAAAAACAATGTTTGCTAATGCAATATCATGTTGAATAAAATACTTATTTTTGAAGAACAACTGTAAATGATAAAACACTTAATATACTTTTATGAGAAAAGTACAAAGATAAAAGGGAAAAATATGAATTGTGTTTTATAGTATGCAATTACACCTACGGTAATTTTGAAAAAAAAATTCAAAAGATTTAACTGATCTCCTAATTTGTTACAAAATAGTTTTGTTAACATGCTATTATATACAATTATCTATTATTTTCTTAGCTTTGTAAGAACAATGATTATTCTTCATATTCTTCGAAAAATTAATATTCTTTTTTACGCCTATCTACTGGCAAATCGAAAGATTTAACCAACCGAATGATCTGATAAAATACATAATAAAGGAGAAAGAATTATCTTGGTAAAAGACAACAAAGTAAAATCATTTTGAGAAATGCTGAACAATGCTGAACGGGTTTTTCACTCTTTTACTTTTCATTGGGGAGGGGAGGAATGCAAATTATGAATCATAAGAATCTTGATAAGTTTACATAGTAAAAACAGGGAGCATGAATTTTATCAGTACATAATGAAAAACACATGAATAACTATTGTTTGAAAGAAAGCAACACGATAAGAAACCGAGAAACATTCTTTCATGCTTTGTTCTAGTTGTAATTAATTAATCTTTTGTAACAACACAAAATGTGCTTTTTTATTGTTCATAGCAAAATACACAAAGACATCCCGTCTATAGAATGAAAATAATAGCGCAAAAGGTAAAACGTTGTGAAATCCTTTTAGTCAAATGTTTAGACAGTTTAATATTCCCCTAACACAAATGTGCTCATTTGTATTATTTTATATGGAGGAAAAATAATAAGATAAATATTAAAGGAAACGGACAGTAAGATAATGAGGTGCATTTTCAATTTATTATTCAGAAGGTTATAGCAAAATGGAGAACTAAAATAGTATCTTTTCTTTCAATGTCTACATAAATTGTTATTCAAGTATATACATTTATTTTACACCTTGTAAACATTTATGTTTAAGTGTTACCTCTTTATTTTATTTAATCATATTTCTATTTCTATTTTCTTTAAAGAAGATATGGTACATCGAAATAAAAATAAACCTCAGATTGCTGAATTTGTAGACCGAAATCGATTCAAAAGTTGCGTATTTTATTTATTTTAAATCGATATTTTAAATTAACCCTTTAAAGGACACTAATACAAATTTCATAGGATTTAATGATATTTGTTTATAAATGTTACCTATGAACCTTATAAATGTAAAATGCATGAAAAAAATGTCCATTCATTGGGAGGTAAAAAGGTTAGAGGGCTGGTTTAAATGCAAAACCATCCCTTTTTGAGAGTATTTTGAGAAAATAATACTTTCTTTTAAATTTTTATTAAGGTGGGAGTACAATGAATAATTATTATTAAAAGTGTATAATAATAAAATAGCTCAACAGTTTTTAAGTGTTATTTGGATAAATATAGGCATTTTGGGTCACAGGAAGATAAATTGAATTCTGAATTTTCTGGGTAAAGCAGGTTTAAAAATGCATATTTCAAATGTAAAAATGAATAAAGTGTTGTGTTTTTATCTGCTGTAAGTTTAAAAAGTCATAAACATAGAAAATTAAAAAAAATCATTCATATGTCTTTAAAAAGTCGAAAAAAGAAACTTGTGCTCCTCAATAAAGGATGAAAAGCACATGCCTGCGAAAATTACGAGATGAGAAAAAAATTTGGTACGATTGAGTTGCCCTTGGAAATCGCAAGATTAGCAGCCAGAAGGTTGATGTTTAGAATATTTTATTCCTGTATCCTTATATAATAAATATCCTTATATAATAAATATCCCAATAATATAGTATAACATTATAAGTATTATCATATTTTCAAATGAAGAAGTGTATTTAAAAAATATATAAAATGAGTACAAAAAGTGATAAAAGTTGAAAACTACGTATCTTCAAAATAAAATTTGAAATTTATGAAAAAGAAACTAATATTTTCTAGCAAGGAAAAGAGTTTTTCTTATTTTGTGTACTTTTAAATTTACTAATATGAGCAATATATTTTATTCCACACAATGTCAAACGTTAGGTTTATTTTCAGTTTTCAATTTATTAATATTTTTTTTATTTTAAAAGGTCAAATGCTTTTAAAGATTTTGATTTACTTAAAAATTATATGCTTTAATTTAATTTAATCTAAATATTTATTTTATAATACATATAACAAAAAAGTTGTTTTGGGGAGTATTCTAATTTTGCCTTTAATTTCTTGAGTATGTTCTGTTACTTATAAAACTATGCAATATGAAATGATAAATTTATTTTTATTCGGAAAAAAATATCCCACGTTGAATGATGTATAGAACATTGAAAAATACTTAGTTTTAACCATGTAAATAAATAATAAATATATTATTTTCGTAGTAGAAATGAACTATTTTCTCGTCATATTTTTTTTAAAATTAAGTTGATACATAAATTGTTATTCAAGTACATACATTTATTTTACAACTTGTAAACAGTTATGTTTACAAGTGTTATTATTTTTATTTTTCTTAATTGTATTTCTATTTTTCCATTGTTTTAACAAGATATGGTACATTTCGAGATGTCAATCGTTCCTTATAAAATACTATATTAGAATCAATTTTAGTTAAAATGTTCATTAACTATTACACTATGTTATTCCAAGATCATTAATATACCTTATAGCTTTATAAATATTATTTTTTTTCAAATGAAGAAGAGTATTTAAAAATATTTAAAATGAGTACACAAAGTGAAAAATGTTTAAAACTACTTATCTTCAAAATAAAATTTGAAATTTATGAAAAAGAAATTATTTTTTTCTAGAAAGAGAAGTGTTTTTTATATTTTGTGTACTTTAAATTTACTAATATAAGCAATATATTTTATTCCACAGAATGTCACAAGTTAGGTTTATTTTCAGTTTTCAGTTTAACATTTTTTTTATTTTAAAAGGTCAAATGCTTTTAAAGATTTTGATTTACATCAAAATTATATGCTTTAATTTAATTTAATCTAAACATTTATTTTATAATACATATACAAAAAAAATTGTTTTGGGGAGTATTCTAATTTTGCCTTTAGTTTCTTCAGTATGCTCTATGTTATTTATAAAACTATGCAATATGAAATGATAAATTTATTTTTATTCGGAAAAATATACCTAGTTGAATGATGTATAGAACATTGAAAAATACTTAATTTTCACCATGTAAATAAATAATAAATATATTATTCTCGTAGTAGAAATTAACTAATTTCTCATCATATTTTTTAAAATTAAGTTGATAATTTAAAATATGCTTTTTTTCTATTATATAACAGTAGAAATCGTAATTTTGTGTTCCGTATTTCATTAAGATTAATCATAAATTTATTAACACTTTCCACATTCGTTTAATTCAATCATTGCTTAAAAAATAGGAAATATTCTTTTTGTACACTCAAATTTATAAAATAATGTTCTATAATAAAATACACAAACTTCTGTTAAATCTCGTTGTGCTTAAATACCGTCATCGATATTTAGCCCTATAATCATTTATCAGGTCAAATGGGTAACCTACCATAAAGCTAATTTGCTATTTAATGCAGCGTTTTTCGCTTATTTTCTAGATATCCATTCCTTTAATATCCAGATCGATTAACGAAATAATGTCTTCCCCAATCTGCTTTACCTACAACATTTTCCCATTTTCTGCTCATATAGAGTTTGTGAATTTTTTACAGCCTCAAAACATTTTTTACTGATGGGAAGAATAGATTTGATCAAATGTTGAATATATTTTAAAACTTTAACTTTATTTTTTATAATTATTCAACTGAATTTATTGCAAATTTATTACATTACAATATTTTTATTCGCATCATTTTAGCGAAAGAATACGGCAGTTTAGATCTTATATAGTCTTATACCTGTTTTTCATATTCATTGCATGATATTCTCAATATATAAAATTGGTGTACTTGAGAATGTAATTTTTTTCATTGACTGTTCTTTTTAGATTGCATTTTGCTAACGTATTTCTTCAGTACAGATCATGCGATGTTTATTAAATATTCTAGAATGGTAAGGAGCCCAATGGCACAGGGGTAGCACTTCATGCTCGCACGACACAGGTACGAAATTCGATCCCTGGGCTCGGCAGGGTTGACTCAGCCTTTCACTCATCAGTGGGTAGACAAACTGAGGACCAAGCATGATTGGAAACTAAACACTGGGGGTTCCGCGTAAGGCTGATAACCTAACCAGAACATATGCTTTACATTCAGAGCCCTTGATCTCTCAAACAGATATTGGCACCGTAGGCCTTTGTACCTTAAGAGCCGTGGTGCCGAGGAGTTTCGTTTTTTAGTTTAGTAGAATGTTAAGTAGAAAGATTGAATCCAATATGTACCTGTTTTAAAATATAATTTAATATTCTATTTTTATTAATTAATATGGGGTTAATAACAACCTAATTTTGTTGATAAGTTTACCATTGTGTTTCTACGAAATAACACCCAGAAGAATATTTTCTAATACTTATATTATAAAAAAAGGTGTTATTAATCTCAGATGATCTAGCGTTACTAGCCTATCTCTAAAACCTCTAAAATCCTCGTAAAATTCAAAAACCTCGAAACATCCAATGAATAAAATAGGATCCCTTGAAATTTCTTTAGAAAAATTCAAGTAATCAAAAAAATCAGTGGGGACGCTTTACACCAATGTCAAACTGGACAGAGCGACCAACGTTACGGAAAAGTCTGCCCATTGGAGTATCCACCAATGAAACGGGATAGTCATCTTCTATTATATGGTAATTTTTACTCTTAAAATAAATATGCCTGCCAGGGAACCTACCGATATACTTTGTATGACTCTATTAAAAGCGGAATTATTACTAACTTTTTAATTGAGGGGATGTATTATAGAGATTCAGGGCTTTTACTGCATGAATGAATTCAGTAGAATTCCTGGACCAGGCAATAGCTAGCTTTCATAAACTATAGCTGGAAGATATAGATACGAGATATAGCTAGCTACCAACATACAGATAGACGGTTAACCCTCTGACTGCTCAAATTGTAAACTGAGATCTCTTTAAAAATTGCATATTTTTTTGTTGCATAGTTTAAGTATATATATAAATTGGAGAATTGAAATACTAATTTTTTTTTCTAGAAAAGATTTTTTATTTTGACTTTTATGAGAAAACAAACTTTCTGAAAACTAATTTCAGATGTTATCACATGAAAAAAAATTATATTTTAATAAATTTCAATTGAAATACAGTTAATTTCTATTTATAACATACTATCTATAATTCTACTATCTAATATGACTGTAGTTCCAATCATTACCTAAATAATTGTAGATTATATTTATTTCCTAATTCTATTTATTACCTAATTAAATTTCTATTACTGTATATAATTTATTCTACTGGTTAAACGGTGAAAAGGCGGAATGTGCTTCTTAAAAAAGGAAGAAAAACACATGCCCGAAAATCGCGGGATGAGCAAATTTTGCTACATTTGAATTGCCCGTGTAAATCGCGGGAAGAGCAGTGAAAGGGTTAATGATATTCATTGAAATTTAATCCTATTCCCTGTATTAAAAATGGAATATTACAACGATATCTACAAAATGAAATATAAGATATCTAATCTTGTTCAACTCTTTCAAACCATTCGTTCAAACACTCATCTTATTTGTCAAAATAATGTTTATTATTAATACAATTTCTAATGTTAGTACTAATAAACATAGGAATTGACAAATATGTATGGTTCGTTGACTTGTTTCAAGTAAATAGGAATTTTTGAAACATTTTGATTACCAAATTGCAGTTAAATTAAAAAGGAAAATATACGTAATGTAACTGAAAGTTTATTCGCATGAAATGTCTAATATTATCATTCTAATAAAAACTTTAAAATATACTTTAAAATTGTCCAAATCTTTTTAATGTTGATGTATTAGAGAAAGTGAATAAATTCAGCAAAAGTCCTGGACCAGCTATCAGCTACCTTGAATAATTTGTAGCTAGAAGATATAGATACGATATATAGCTAGCTACCAATATACAGACCGATAGAGAATGAGATCCATTAAAATTTAATCCCATTTCCCTTATGAAACATGGAATATTACAAAGATATCTGCAAAATGAAATGTAAAATATCCAATCTTGTCCAACTCTTTGAAACCATTCGCTCAAACACCCAGAAATGTTTTCATGTTTCTTATTTCTAAAAATAATGTTTATTAGTAATACAGTCTCTAACGTTAATACTAATAAACATAAGAATTAATAAATATGCTGTGACTTGTTTCAAGTAAATAGGAATTTTAAAACATTTTGACTACCAAATTGAAGTTAAATTAAATGGAAAATATACGTAATGTAACTGAAATAAGTTTATTCGCATAAAATTTCTAATATTATCATTTTAATAAAAACTTTAAAATACACTTTAAAATTGTC
Organism: Pardosa pseudoannulata; assembly: GCA_032207245.1. NCBI lineage: Eukaryota > Metazoa > Arthropoda > Arachnida > Araneae > Lycosidae > Pardosa > Pardosa pseudoannulata. The sequence goes on along the minus strand of CM063510.1, from coordinate 5,838,176 downwards.
CAAATCTTTTTAATTGTGGGGATGTATTAGAGAAAGTGAGTGCTTTTATTAAGTGAAT
>CM063510.1:5803118-5830618 GCA_032207245.1 Pardosa pseudoannulata | reverse complement strand
TAAGCGTCTGTACACGGTTTGCCTTGGAAATGTAGTACCGGTAGCTGAAGAGAGCTGACCAGACAGGTCTGATGCTGTGCTCTGTCTGTTTCTTTTGGCAGTAACTGCCAAATACCGGTCATCATTCAGCGTAGTAACTCGGGGGCGAGCTGTGATGTAACATCTACTCACATTACCATCATGTTTGAATCTTTGCCAAAGCCTGGAGATGACACTCTGGGCGATTCCACGTTCCTCGGATACTTCCAGCTGGGTACGTCCACATTCAAGTCGTCCGATAATTCTACCACTTAAAAAAATCCTGAAAATGCTTCCTTTGTGATATAACTATGCGGTTATTGCACTGAAAGGCTTTTAAAGCGCTTGTGAACAATTTTACATCTTTGCTACCATTCCTTATATACCCCTTTCATACACTCGTCATTGTGACGTACTATCCTCGCCATCTGGTGGTTTCCTGCAATTTGCATATTCTTTTTCAAGATGTGTGTGATAATTCTACAGGTGAAATTTTTATTTTAGAGCTCAATTTCTGTGTGATTCTGAATTATCCTTAATTTATGGACATGAGTGTATACATATATATATATATATATATATATATATATATATATATATATATATATATATATATATATATATATATATATATATTGTGTGTGTGTGTTTCATTACGAAATGGGGATCCTGCAATAGTGGAACCTCCCGATAACATTGAAGACACCTGAAAATTTAATCTAACTTCGTATATTCATAGATATATTAAGTCTTCATAGGAAATCTTATACGGAACTCTATACCAAAACCTATAGGAAACACTATAGAAAAATTTCTAGACATCTAGACAGCTTCTTAAATAGACATATGTGCCGACGAAACAGTAATATTTGAAGTCACGTGGGTAATGCAAGCTCCGAGTTAGAACTCTATTTTTGGATATTTAACCGGAATAATTTCTACTACCAAACATTCGAGAATATTGGATAGGGTTCTTTGAGGAGAAAAATCTGGAAAATAGAATCTTAAACCGAAAGTATATATATATATATATATATATATATATATATATATATATATATATATATATATATATATATATATATATATATATATATATATATATAGTTGAGGTCTGGAAATACGGCTGGACAAGCCGTCCATTGATTATCTTAGACGTAACATTTAAAATCTTCAAAATTTATACAGTCAATTACAGAATGAAAATTTTTGCTAAAATTTGAGCTACCAATTTTTTTGTGATTATAATACTTCTCTTTGCTTTCTACACATACCAATGAAAAAATACATATAAACTAAACAAATAATAACACTTAAAATGAAATAATATTATAGTAATTATAAAGAATTTATCTCAAAATTTGAAGTCATTAAAATGGTTAATGATTTAATTAATATTTTATTTTTTATCTCAATATAAAAAATACTTTTGTAGCGGAATATAATATATACTGTATGAAAAAGTAAAGGACATGTAAAATGATGCAAAAAATTATTTTGGAAAGTACATGTAATTTTAAATTAAAGATGTAAGATATTTTAGAAGTATAAACATTAGCAGTACATCATCATACTTTTTTCAAATAGTGTCATATTATTAGCTTATATATATATATATATATATATATATATATCAAAAATCTTTAAAAATGACTGTTTCGTGTTGATAAGTAATTGCATCTAAAATAGCAATATTTTGTCATTTTGTGGAAATGTGTAATATATCTAGACTAAATTCTATAAGCTAAATATTCTAGGTACTAAATAAATGAGTCTAATAAATTTTACTCAGATAATTCTAGTCTATTGTATTTAACATAGTGACACATAAGGTATGTTACCGGAAAATGGTATATAAATGATGTTAGATTTTTATAACTTATTATTGTCGTTTTGTATTTGTTGCATTACTTCAAAATCAAAAGACTCATTATCAGAAATTTCTAACACCAAATTAAAATTTAAATTTTCAATCGTAATGTAATCACATGGCAAATTTTCTAAAGAATATTCTTTATAAAATATCTGCACTCCTTACACCATGGTTCATAATAACTAACCGTTGATTAAATCTCGTGTTATATCCTGGTAGTTAATTTCACATTTGCTTTAGCTAATTGTAAAGGTTAGAAAACTGTTCAATTTGAACCATCTCTTCAATCCAGAGGTTTCTAACAGTAAGCATAAAAATGATAACTAGCGGAGAAATAAACGCTTAGAAAAATAAATATAAGATAAAACGGTGTATTCGTGTGTTCATGACAGAAAAATCTAGAAAGAAGAAAGTTTAGGGATAGAAAACACAAAATGTTTTTGTGGCCAGGAACATCCATTCTCTGCGAACAGAAAAGATCGTCCGAGTAGATTTCTATTTCCGAGGATTGGGCCGAACTATGGCCGATTAGTTAGGGTGCTGGCCTTCGGATCCAGAGTTCGTGGGTTCGAATCCCACTATGGCATGGATGTTCGTAGCCGTTCGGAATCGGCTTTAAGCTGTAGGTCCTAGTCTCCTTAACCCTCGTGTTGCAAATGTAGACCGTAGCACTCCAAACGAAACCAAACCGAGTGATTGACGTGAGATAGGGAGAACAGTGAAATTTCAGAGATTCAACCGATAGATTTCGATGATTAAAGTACTAAATATTCAAATAAGTATTATTGATTTTTTGGTAGTTAAACACTTAAAAACCTGTTCTCGGTTATTATTCGGAAAGTAATGTTTTTATATGTCATTGGTTATAAACTAATATAATTTAACTGTTCTTTTAAAATATACCTTTATGCAGTAAAGTATAAAAAAGAATTTTTAACTAATAAATAAATATGTTGAACAATAGCAGCAAGTATTCCTCTACATAATATTTTGTATTATAATTATTTTATGAAAAAGTTTTGATAGTTTAAAATGAAAGAAATATATTAAAGTAGTGTACATTTGAGTTTTATGGGTAATTCAGACGTTATTTAAAATTATTAAATGATACAACGAATTTAAACTTCTAATTACATAGAGCTAATAAAAATTTCATCTCATGCCATTTCTGTATCATTTATAACAAACAATTAAATGTAATTGAAAAAGCTTTGGGTGTTATGAAAAATTGTTTTCACAATATGCTTTATTTTATTTGTTAGTGAAAGAAATTTAATTTATAAATATATATAGTGAATGATAACAGAGATTTTTCCGCTACATAATGTTTTGTATAATAATTATTTTATAAAAAATTTTGATAGTTTAAAATGAAAGTAAAATTTTAAACTAGTGTGAGTTTGAGTATTACGGATAATTTAGTCGTTATTTAAAACTATTAAATGATGCGTTGAATTTAAACTTCTAATTACGTAGAGCTAATAAAAACTTCAACTCATGCCATTCCTGTATCATTTATAACAATCAATTAAATGTAAAAGCTTTTGATGTTATAGAAAATTGTTTTCACATTATGCTTTATTTTATCTATTAGTGAAAGAAATTTAACTTACAAATAAATATAGGGAATGATAACAGTGATTATTCAGCTACATAATATTTTGTATAATAACTATTTTATGAAAACATTTGATAGTTTTAAAATGAAAGTAAAATTTTAAAGTAGTGTACATTTGAATTTTACGTTTAATTCAGTCATTTAAAACTATTAAATTATGCATTAAATTTAAACTTCTAATTATATAGAACTAATAAAATCTTCACCTCGTGCCATTTCTATATCATTTATAACAATCAATTAAATGTAATTGTAAAAGCTTTTGATGTTATGAAAAATAGTTTTCACATTATGCTTTATTTTAATTGTTAGTGAAAGAAATTTAACTTATAAATAAATATAGTGAATGATAACACTGATTATTCCGCTACATGATATTTTGTTTAATAATTATTTTATGAATATAGGTTTTGATAGTTTAACATGAAAGTAAAATTTTAAAGTAGTGTGCATTTCAGTTTTATGGGTAATTCAGTCGTTATTTAAAATTATTAAATGATGCATCTAATTTAAACTGCTAATTAGGTAGAGCTAGTAAAATCTTCACCTCATGCCATTTCTGTATCATTTATAACAATCAATTAAATGTAATTGTAAAACCTTTTGATGCCTTGAAAAATAGTTTTCTCCTTATGCTTTTTTTTATTTGTTAGTGAAAGAAATTTTGGTCTCTGTTTGGAGAGCTAAGGTCTACTGTTTTGCACACGAGGGCTAATGAGACCGGGACCTACTGCTTAAAGCGGATTCCGAACGGCTACGAACATCCATGCCATAGTGGTATTCGAACCCATGAACTTCGGTACCGACGATCAGTGCCCTAACCAATCGGCCAGCATTCGGCATTGAAAGAAACTTAACTTATAAATAAATATAGTGAATGATAACAGTGTTTATTCCGCTACATGATATTTTGTATAATAATTATTTTATGAAAAAGTTTTGATAGTTTTAAAATGAAAGTAAAATTTTAAAGTAGTGTGCATTTAAGTTTTAAGGGTCGTTATTTAAAACTGTTAAATGATGCATTAAATTTAAACTTCTAATTACGTAGAGCTAGTAAAAACTTCACTTCATGCCATTTCTGTATCATTTATAACAATCAATTAAATGTAATTGTAAAAGCTTTTGATGTTATGAAAAATGGTTTTCACATTATGCTTTATTTTATTTGTTAGTGAAAGAAATTTAACTTATAAATAAATATAGTGAATGATAACAGTGATTATTCCGCTACATAATATTTTGTATAATAATTATTTTATGAAAAAGTTTTGATAGTTTAAAATGAAAGTAAAATTTTAAAGTAGTGTACATTTGAATTTTACGTTTAATTCAGTCATTTAAAACCATTAAATTGTGCATTGAATTTAAACATCTAATTACATAGAGCTAGTAAAAACTTCACCTCATGCCATTTCTGTATCATTTATAACAATCAATTAAATGTAATTGTAAAAGCTTTTGATGTTATGAAAAATGGTTTTCACATTATGCTTTATTTTATTTGTTAGTGAAAGAAATTTAACTTATAAATAAATATAGTGAATGATAACAGTGATTATTCCGCTACATAATATTTTGTATAATAAAGATTTTATGAAAAAGTTTTGATAGTTTTAAAATGAAAGTAAAATTTTAAAGTAGTGTACATTTGAGTTCTACGGGTAATTCAGTCGTTATTTAAAACTATTAAATGATGCATCGAATTTAAACTTATAATTGCGTAGAGATTTTAAAATCTTCCTCTCATACCATTTCTGTATCATTTATAACAATCAATTAAATGTAATTCTAAAGGCTTTTGATGTTATGGAAAATTGTTTTCACATTAAGCTTTCTTTTATTTGTTAGGGAAAGAAATTTAACTTATAAATAAGTATAGTGAATGATAACAGTGATTATTCAGCTACATAATATTTTGTATAATAAAGAATTTATGAAAAAGTTTTGATAGTTTTAAAATGAAAGTAAAATTTTAAAGTAGTGTGCATTTGAGTTTTACGTTTAATTCAGTCATTTAAAAATATTAAATTGTGAACTGAATTTAAACATCTAATTAAATAGAGCTAGTAAAAACTTGACCTCATGCCATTTCTGTATTATTTATAAACATCAATTAAATGCAATTGTAAAAATTTTTGATGTTATGAAAATTTGTTGACACATTTGGCTTTATTTTATTTATTAGTGAAAGAAATTTAACTTATAAATAATTACAGTGAATTATAACAGTGATTATTCTGCTATATAATATTTTGTATAATAATTATTTTATGAAAATGTTTTGATAATTTTAAAATGAAATTAAAAATTTAAAGTAGTGTGCATTTGAATTTTACGGGTAATTCAGTCGGTATTCAAAACTATTAAATGATGCATTGAATTTAAACATCTAATTACATAGAGCTAGTAAAAACTTCACCTCATGCCATTTCTGTATCATTTATAACAATCAATTAAATTATGGCTGCTACCATATTACAGTCGACATATGTCACTGGTGACTACCGCCTCATAATGACGTCAAAAATTGCCAGAGATGGGAATTTGGTACCATAAATTTCCTTCTCTGACATCATTATGACGTAGAAGACATCAGTGACATATGTCGACCGTAATATGGTAGCACCTGTAATTGTAAAAGCTTTTGATGCTTTGAAAAATGGTTTTCACATTATGCTTTATTTTATTTATTAGTGAAAGAAATTTAACTTATAAATTAATATAGTGAATGATAACAGTGATTATTCCGCTACATAATATTTTGTATAATTATTTTATGAAAAATTTTGATTATTTTAAAATGAAAATAAAATTTTAAAGTAGGGTACATTTGAATTTTACGGATAATTCAGTCGTTATTTAAAACTATTAAATGATGCATTGAATTTAAACTTCTAATTACGTAGAGCTAGTAAAAACTTCACTTCATGCCATTTCTGTATCATTTATAACAATCAATTAAATGTAATTGTAAAAGCTTTTGATGTTATGAAAAATTGTTTTCACATTATGCTTTATTTTATTTGTTAGTGAAAGAAAGTTAATTTATAAATATATATAGTGAATGATAACAGAGATTTTTCCACTACATAATGTTTTGTATAATAATTATTTTATAAAAATGTTTTGATAGTTTAAAATGAAAGTAAAATTTTAAACTAGTGTGCGTTTGAGTATTACGGATAATTTAGTCGTTATTTAAAACTATTAAATGATGCATTGAATTTAAACTTCTAATTACGTAGAGCTAATAAAAGTTTCAACTCATGGCATTTCTGTATCATTTATAACAATCAATTAAATGTAATTGTAAAATTTTTTGATGCTACGAAAAATTGTTTTCACATTGTGCTTTATTTTATTTCTTATTGAAAGAAATTTAATTTATAAGTATATATAGTGAATGATAACAGTGATTATTCTGCTACATAATATTATGTATAATAATTATTTTATGAAAAAGTTTTGATAGTTTTAAAATGAAAGTAAAATTTTAAAGTAGTGTGCATAAGTTTTAAGGGTCATTATTTAAAACTGTTAAATTATGCATTAAATTTAAACTTCTAATTACGTAGAGCTAGTAAAAACTTCACTTCATGCCATTTCTGTATCATTTATAACAATCAATTAAATGCAATTGTAAAAGCTTTTGATGTTATGAAAAATGGTTTTCACATTATGCCTTATTTTATTTGTTAGTGAAGATTAAATGCTTTATTATCCTTAGATGGAATAATTTCGTAATTAATATATTCCACTCTAGCTTATGACCCTCCGACAGTGCCAACAAAAGACACTTAATTCTGCATATAAGTAATTTGTAGATAGTCCCCAAGGAAACTTTTCTAAATCTCTTAATTAGACTCCATTGTGAGTGTGAAAATGGGCCAAAAAAGGAATTCCACCTCCTTTACAAATTAGAACGAAAGACGTGTTCTCGTTGATATCTGGCAGCGGAAAAGCGAATAAATCCTACTGCGGTCGGAATGCTTTTCAATTTCCTCTTTAATCCTGATAAATTTGTAAAAAAAAACCTCTTATTTTTTTACACTTGATAAATTTAAAATATAGGTGACAATTTGCAATTCTAATTAACCATTACGTAAACAAACCTCCTAAAGAAGATAAGAGTGTTTTTTAAAAAGGGCTTAGAATTTTTTGCAATTTTTTCTTTTCCGTTTTAATGCCTAAAGTATTAAACACAATACCATGAAAAATCTCCGTGTAATTTTTTTTCAGGAATATGTTTAAGTAAGTGGCAAATAAATTGTTGTTTACTAAGAGTGACGAAATAAATATTATCTTCCAATTTTAAAAAGCGTTCGACATGCAGTCTTTTTAAATCTTTTAAAAGTTTAAATAGTAAATTCCACAAAAGAGTTATTTTACCACACATTTAAATATATTTTAGAAAACATTTGAAAAGTTAATTACAAAGTGAAATGTTTGAATGAACTAAGTACATTAAAAGAAAAATGAAACCATGTTTGTCATAAATACTATGTATTCGTAAAAGTTTACGTATATTTCTTTTATTTTAGCTTTAAAAATATTTAATGTATAGTTCTTTGATTATATTGTTTTATATATTTTATTTAAGCAACCTATTCGTTATGGTACCTAAAATATTATAGACAATACAAAAGAGTGACGAAATAAATATTATCTTTCCATTTTAAAAAGCGTTAGACATGCAGATTTTTTAAAACTTTTAAAAGTTTAAATAGTAAATTCCACAAAAGAGGAGTTTTATCACACATTTAAATATATTCTAGATAATATATGAAAAGTTTATTATAAAGTGAAATATTTCAATAAGCTGAGTACTTTAAAAGAAAAGTTAAACCATGTTTGTGATAAGTACTATGTATTCGTAAAAATTTCAGTATATTTCTTTTAATTTAGCTTTAAAAATATTTAATATATAGTATTTTGAGTATATTGTTTTAGATTTTTTATTTAAGCAACCCATTCGTTATGGTACCTAAAATATTAGAGATAATACAAAAGAGTGACGAAATAAATATTATATTTCCATGTTAAAACGCGTTTGACATGCAGTCTTTTTAAATCTTTTAAAAGTTTAAATAGTAAATTCCACAAAAGAGGTGTTTTACCACACATTTAAATTTATTCTAGAAAATATTTAAAAAGTTAATTATAAACTGCAATGTTTCAATGAACTAAGTACTTTAAAAGAAAAGTAAAACCATATTTGTCATAAGAATATGTATCCGTAAAAATTTAAGTATATTTCTTTTAATTTAGCTTTAAAATATTTGATATTTAATATGTTGTATTTTGATTATATAGTTTTATAATTTTTATTTAAGCAACTCATTCGTTATGGTACTTAAAATATTAGAGATAATAAAAAAGAGTGACGAAATAAATATTATATTTCCATGTTAAAACGCGTTTGACATGCAGTCTTTTTAAATCTTTTAAAAGTTTAAATAGTAAATTCCACAAAAGAGGTGTTTTACCACACATTTAAATATATCCTAGAAAATATTTGAAAAGTTAATTATATAGTGAAATATTTCAATGAACTAAGTACTTTAAAAGAAAAGTGAAACCATGTTTGTCATAAGTACTATGTATTCATAAAATTTTACGTATATTTTTTTTAAATTTAGCTTTAAAATATTTCATATTTTATATATTGTATTTTGATTATATTGTTTTATATATTTTATTTAAGCAACCCATTCGTTATGGTACCTAAAATATTATAGACAATACAAAAGAGTGAGGAAATAAATATTATCTTTAGATTTTAAAATTCGTTTGAAATGCTGTCTTAATAAACCTTTTAAAAATTCAAATAATAAATTACACAAAAGAGGTATTTTACTACACGTTTAAAAATATTCTAGAAAATATTTGAATAGTTAATTAATTATAAAGCAAAATGTTTCAAAGAACTAAGTACTTTCGAAGAAATGTGAAAAACATGTTTGTGATAAGTACTATGTATTCGTAAAAATTTCAGTATATTTCTTTTAATTTAGCTTTAAAAATATTTAATATATAGTATTTTGAGTATATTGTTTTAGATTTTTTATTTAAGCAACCCATTCGTTATGGTACCTAAAATATTAGAGACAATACGAAAGAGTGACGAAATAAATATTGTCTTTCCATTTAAAAATGCGTTTGACACGCAGTTTTTATGAACCTTTTAAAAATTCAAATAATAAATTCCACAAAAGAGGTATTTCACCACACATTTAAATACATTCTAGAAAATATTTGAAAAGTTAATTAATTAGAAAGTGAAATGTTTCAATGAATTAAGTACTTTCAAATAAAAGGGAAACCATATTTGTCATAAGTACTATATCCGTAAAAATTATCGTATATTTCTTTTAATTTAGCTTTAAAAATATTTAATATATAGTATTTTGATTATATTGTTTTATATTTTTTATTTAAGCAAAGCATTCGTTATGGTACCTAAAATATTAGAGATAATACAAAAGAGTGAAGAAATAAATATTATCTTTCCATTTTAAAATGCGTTTGACATCTAGTTTTTATAAACTTTTTAAAAGTTCAAATAATAAATTCCACAAAACAGGTGTTTTATCACACATTTAACTATATTCTAGAAAATATATGAAAAGTTTATTATAAATCGAAATGTTTCAATGAACTAAGTACTTTAAAAGAAAAGTGAAACCGTGTGTGTCATAATTACTATGTATTCGTAAAAAATTACATATATTTCTTTTAATTTAGCTTTAAAATATTTCATATTTATTATATTGTATTTTGATTATATATTTTTATATTTTTTATTAAGACAACCCATTCGTTATGGTACCTAAAATATTACAGACAATACAAAAGAGTGACGAAATAAGTATTATCTTTAGACTTTAAAATTCATTTCACATGCTGTTTTTATAAATCTTTTAAAAATTCAAATAATAAATTACACAAAAGAGGTGTGTCACTACACTTTTAAATATATTCTAGAAAGTATATGAAAATTTAATTGTAAAGGGAAATGTTTCAATGAACTAAGTACTTTCAAAGAAAAATGAACATCTTTGTCATAAGTACTATGTATATTTCTTTTAATTTAGCTTTAAAAATATTTAATATATAGTATTTTGATTATATTGTTTTATATATATTTTTTTAAGCAACCCATTCTTTAGGGCACTTAAAATATTAGAGACAAAACGAAAGAGTGACGAAAGAAATATTATCTTTCCATTTTAAAATGCGTTCAACATGTAGTCTATATAAAACTTTTAAAAGTTCAAATAATAAATTCCACAAAAGAGGTATTTCACCACACATTTAAATACATTCTAGAAAATATTTGAAAAGTTAATTAATTAGAAAGTAAAATGTTTCAATGAATTAAGTACTTTCAAATAAAAGGGAAACCATATTTGTCATACGTATTATGTATTCGTAAAAAATGCATATATTTCTTTTAATTTAGCTTTAAAAATATTTAATATATGGTATTTTGAGTATATTGTTTTATATATTTTATTTAAGCAACACATTCTTTATGGTACCTAAAATATTAGATTACAAACAGAAATACATTCTAGAAAATATTTGAAAAGTTATTTAAATATAAAGTGAAATGTTTCAATAAACTAAGTACCTTCAAAGAAAATTCAAACCATCTTTGTCATAAGTATTGCATATTCAAACAAATTTTCTTATATTTCTTTAAATTTAGCTTTAAAATATTTCATATTTTATATATTGTATTTTGATTATATAGTTTTATATTTTTTTATTTAAGCAACCCATTCGTTATAGTACCAAAATTTTTAGAGATAACACAAAAGATTGACGAAATAAATATTAACTTTCCATTTAAAAATGCGTTTGACATGCAGTCTTTATAGAGCTTTTAAAAGTTCGAATAATAAATTCCACAAAAGAAGTATTTTACCATACATTTAAACATATTCTAGAAAATATTTGAAAAGTTAATTATAAAGTGAAATGTATCAACGAACTAAGTACTTTAACAAAAATTGAAACCATTTGTGTCATAAGTACTATGTATTCGTGAAAGTTTACGTATATTTCTTTTAATTTAGCTTTAAAAATATTTAATATATAGTATTTTAAATATATTGTTTTATATTTCTTAAGCAACCCATTCGTTATGGTACCTAAAATATTAGAGACAATACGACAGAGTGACGAAATAAGTATTATATTTCCATTTAAAAATGCGTTTGAATTGCAGTCTTTATAAACCTTTTAAAAGTTCGAATAATAAATTCCACAAAAGAAGTATTATACCATACATTTAAACATATTCTAGATAATATTTGAAAAGTTAACTAATTCTAAATCAAAATGTTTCAATGAATTAAGTACTTTCAAATAAAAGGGAAACCATATTTGTCATACGTATTATGTATTCGTAAAAAATGCATATATTTCTTTTAATTTAGCTGTAAAATATTTAATATATTATATTTTGATTATGTTGGTTTATATTTTTTATTTAAGCAACCTATGGTACCTAAAATATTAGAGACAATACTATGAAACATTTTTAAGCACCTATTTCAGCATTATATTTGGATAAGTATAAAATAAATGGCTGTTTTTAATATATTGTACTTTATTGAATTTTCAATAAAGTAATTTCAAAATTTTTCTTTCAAAAATTTCTTTTTTTTTTCATTTTAAAATTTTTACTTTTCTTATGATTCTAAACAATATGAAATTATGATATCATTTAGTTAATTTGAAATAGAAGTATTTTACTAATTCCCTATATAATAATAGCCTAAGTTACCTGTCCGTCTGTAATCGAATTTATGAAGTGGTTGTACCTGGAAATGAGAGAGGCATCTGTATTCGATTCTTCATGAGTTAGGGTTAGCAACATGTGAAATCCCCCATTCCCCTCTTTTCTAGCATTTAATACCCTTATTTCAAGCCCTGTTTCCCCCGATTAAGAGCAGGCAATTAAATTTATCAATTTATCACATTATAAATTAGGTAAAAATAACATTTTTTCGAGCATTATGACGTCATTCCTTTAACCATCTCATTGAATCCTTTCTTATATTAAATTATTTAAATATCGTCTGTATTATTTTCATGCGTTATCACTGAACTTATATATTATGTAAATAATTTTCTTTTATAATTCGCTTATATAATAGATTACTTATATTTGTGATAATTTTAAATTCAATCATCGATTATTTTTTGTTTCAATGAACATTTTATCCCCAGTATTACCAACAAATTATATCTACATCCAGGGTGTAGTGGAAGTGATAGTTTTATTCCTTTACTTCCATTAATTACTATGGCAAAAATGAATGGGAAAAACTAGACGATAATTTCGAAGTAGTTAAGAAAACTTTGAACTATCTTTCTAAATGAATTCAACGTGATTCTAAACTGCATTCACAGTAACGGAAGTTTGCAGAGGACTATGAAGATAATGAGTATGATGGAGTATGAACTGATTTTTGAGCGTGTGCTAGACAATTCTCAGCCAAAAAACAAATAATTTTTTAACCTGCCCCTTATGGTACTTTACAATTTTGGATAATTAAAAATTTTACTGATTACGTCATATGACGGGCTTTATATGCTAATCAGTTAATGTTAAAGATGATCCAAATTAAAAAATGTTTTACCGTGCTGTAACAATGAGTTACACTACTGTACAATGCCAGCTCCGGAGACTGACCGAAGAACAATAGTGTTGTCAGGACCCTCCTTCTACCACATTGGACAAGAGGGGTTGCTAACGTGGGTCAGTCGTCTTCACATCTGGCAACACTGACCATCGGACTTCTTCGGTACATTTGGAGGCCCCTTCCTAGCAGCTGAATGCGGAGTGAAAAGCATAGAATCATCGGAGGTAGGGATTTGCTTCACCATTTTCCTTATCATATTGAGATGCCATATTGGGCACATGAGAATTGTTCTCCATCAAAAGAAGTACTGTAAATAAATATTCAGCAAAAAGGGAAGTCTTCTCTAGTTTGTATCTGGTGTCTTGTTCTTTGTGTTCTCTCAATAGGCCTGGTTTAAGACGTGTCTGTAAAATAAGTCGAAATCATAGGTTGTCCTAGCCGAAGCTATGCAACCATGGGCTACCGGCTTCCGGACAGCAGTCCCACCGTCATACAAAAGTTCGACAGTTCGAGATCCATTTACCATCTGCTCCATTCTTGAGGCAACAAGGATGATAAATCTGAACTTCTCTTAGCAGCCTTAGTAGACTTAAATTGACCTAATATTTTTCCGTAATTCTACTTAGTCACCTTATTTATTGAAAATTGAAAAACGAAGGTTACATCACATAATACATTACATTACATTAACAATGGTACATAAAAATAATTACACCACGCAATAAATGACAAAATGACGACAAAATTACAGTACATAACCATATAATATATAACAGTAAAAATACATAAACAGTTACAGAGATAGTATAGAAAAGCAAAATATGAAATAATACAAAACATAACAAAATAACAATACAAAAACCATACAATACGTTCCAGTAAATACATAGAAATGTAACACAGAGATCAGCTAGAAATGAATATTATGAGAAATATATGTAATACATGCATACATGCATGAATACATGCATACAAGAAGAATGCTAAATACAATAGAATTAAAATAATGCACTATATTACAATGCAAAATATGTTACGATGCAATGATGTTTCTTAATAATTCAGCTGACAATCACACGAAGTGATTTCTCTTAATGACAAAAACTCATTAAATACCCTTTCTGTTTTTTAATGATTAAGATAACCTATAGTACCTTAATATTCTTCGTTTCAGTTTGAAAACGAAAGTCAGACTCACTATTAGTTGAGATTTGCCATTTAACGGGATATTGTCTTATTAACAACGAATTACACAGTATGATTAAAAAGGAGCTTTATGCAATAACTTGTATTGCTATCACATGTTGATTTCGGCTATCATCCCAAGGGAGATTTGATATATCCTTCATGTCTTCGGTGTAGAAATTTCATTCGATTCAATATACATTTCAATGCAATAGAGGAGTCATTCAATTGGAGATGCTATATCTTTTGCAAAATTATCCCTTTTAATATAGCTGAATGCAGGGCGTTGGATTTATAATCGCAGTTCTCTCCCTTTTTGGTTGTCCCCAAAGAAGAGAATAATTATATGATGGGCATTAGTTATAAAGCTATAACTCTCATATGTCTAATTGAAAAATATAACTCGATTTAAGAAGCTACATCAATTTATTTTCCGCTTAAAATATAATTCTTATTGCCTCACATGTTATATGCAATCGAGCAAAGCAATAGCTATGTAAGTAGTAAATAATGTATAGGACAGGATACAGGTTATATATTGCGTAGTCTGAAGTGTAAGATTGGATGTCTGAGGTTGTAAGATTGATGAAAATCACTTACTAATCACAGAAAGCATTAAAACAGAAATTCATTGATAAAACAGATTATGTACCAAAGCGCATAATGGTAAAATCATTTTTATAACGGAGTCCTCATTTAGTTAAAAATATGTATCACTACTCCTTATATAAATATATGATACTGTAAACGTTAAAAATATGTAAACTATCTACAGCCGAAGCATCATTTCCTTACCTAGTGGCCAAAAATATGAACTAGTGTCTTCGGAAATTGTAATCGCTTATTGAGAAAGCACGTGTGAGTAATTTGAATGAAATTAGTCAAATAGTTTTCTTCACAGAGAAAACTAAACATCTCCTGTTTTATGTAGTTCATCTAGAATTACGGACAATGTTAAAAATAATAATTTTAAGGCATTTTGTTTCAATAAGTTCATCACATTTGAAAAAACACATATTTTATAATGAGAATTTCTCACTAGAAAAATATTCAGTTATACTTAATGAAGCTATTTAAGTTAAATTCAAATCAATTAAATTCAGTTAAATATACTCTCATATTGTTTCGCAAATTTCACTTTTTTGTTAAATTCTCTAACTTTAATAAAAAAATGTCTTTTTTTAATTTCAAAATAATGCTTTTATATGATTTCTTTCCTTATTATATACTGCATTCTCTATTTCAAAATTTAATTTGTCATATGCCTTTTCTATAATTTAGGAAATTATGGGTTGTTTGTAAAATTCCATAGCTACTTATTAAACATAAAATGTTTAGATGTGAATTTATAAGATTTGGATATTTATTTAAAAAAATCTTTAAACAATTTCTTTTAAATTCACCATAATAATTAGTGAAGAAAAGTAATTTTAGGAAAGGAATAATGTGAAATTGACTTTTTAATTATTTAGTCACTTTGTATTATGATTAGTTTTATAAATACAAAATACAATGCTTAGTTTTGCTAACACAAATTGCATATTGATACATACATTACTTACATACATATTTACAGATACATCTCTTTAGCCATTAATACAACTATTTATATATTCTCCTTTTTACACCACGTATCCATAAGCTTAATTATATTCCTTGCATAGCCGTAATTTCGTTCCATTCTGAAGGGTTATATTTCAGGCTAGGAGGTTCCGAATTCCCAAATATGATTTCCGCAGGACACAGAACATATGTGTGCTTCTTATTATCTCTAATGATAATTTAAGAAAAGATTTAACGCCAGCGGAGAGGCTCCATTTGTATCTTAATATACGAAAATAATATTAATCAGTGTTTTGGAATATGGAATATTAATGAAGTGTAAATACTTTGAAAATGCTATTTTAGTACACAATGAAAAATTAATTTAATTAAAATATATATTTTATTGTCTCGAATTAGAAATACTAAAACAAATTATGTTCACACAAGTAAAATAATCAAAAAATAGCTGTAAGTTTTCACAACATATGTCTGTTCTTGATGAAATTGCTTTTTATAGAGTGTCTAAAGCGAGTAATTTGAAACAGTTAAAGTTAAATCTAACTTTTCTAAATTCTTTTACTGTTTTCTTACTGTTATAGATTACATTTAAAGAAACAAAATCTCACATAACTTGCTATATACATTTGAAAAAACTTAGATACTCAGGATATTTGTTTACTTAGGATATTTAGGATATTTGTTTTCTTTGCATTAATTTAAAAATATTTTCTAAATATATATTGTTAGTAACTGGTTTGTATTCAAAAGAAAATTATACTTTGTTTAGAATGTAAAAGGGATTTTTTTTATAAAATATTTTTGCAATAATTTTAATTTATAATGTTTAGCCAGTATCATTTATTTCATGTAAAATATGTTTGATATAGCAAATAACCAACTGATTTAAGGAAATTCATTTTAATGAGCTGGTGGAATATTTAAAAGAAATATTTTTTGCATCAGATAGTTAGAAAATTTATTGAAGTTATTTATTGTTGAATGTTATTGAAAGTAAAATTAATCAGGCCTTTGGAACATGGAATATTTATGAGGTGTAAATATTTTGAGAATTCTATTTCAGTAAACGACGAAAAATTAATTTAATTAAAATATATACATTATTGTATCGAATTAGAATTTCTGAAACAAATTATGTTCACACAAGTAAAATAATTAAAAGTAGCTATGAGGTTTTACAACACATTAAAAAAATGTTTTGTTGCAAAATATTCATTTAGGGCAAGATAACATAAAAAAACATGTAAATTTCCTTTTACTTCTCATTCAACATGTTAGTATTTCTGAACTTTTACTGTAATATTGTTAAATTAGTTTTATTAAAACCTGGGCTATTTTTTTAACTAAACGGGGATACTGAGACCCGATCTACAGCTTAATAATGATTCCAAACTCCTAGGGACAATTATGTCTGCAGAGGAATTTCGACTCATGAACTCTTGTACCTCCTGTGAATCATGTGCTAAAGGAAGGGACTTTTCAGTACTTCTTAGAAGATGACATTAGCTAATGAGTTAACTTATTTAGTTAATAACATATTCTACTAATATATTAGAAAACAAATGTTTATGTATTTAGAAGATAATTGTGAGATACCTAAGATATCTAAAACTGTTCAGTACTAATTACTTAATGGCATTAGCTAATAAATTAACTTGCTTAGCTAATGACATATTTTACTAATATATTAGAAAACAAACGTTTTTGTATTTAGACTATAATTGTGAGATATATAAGATATCTAAGACTTTTTGTACTAATTAGTTAATGGGATTAGCTAATGAATTAACTTGCTTAGCTAATGACATATTCTACTAATATATTAGAAAACAAACGTTTATGTTTTTATACGATAACTGTGAGATATGTAAAATATATAAGACCGTTCGGTACTAAGTAGTTAATGTTACTAGCTAATGAATTAATTTGCTTAGCAAATGACATAGTCTACTAATATATGAGGAAACAAACGTTTATATATTTAGACCATAATTGTGAGATAGCTAAGATATCTAAGACTTTTTGTACTAATTAGTTAATGGAATTAGCTAATGATTAACTTGCTTAGCTAATGACATATTCTACTAATATATTAGAAAACAAACGTTTATGTATTTCGAAGATAATTGTGAGATAGCTAAGTTATATTACTGACTAGCTGAACCATCTGCAATACCGGAGCATATTAGTGTAAACACATGAACTCACTCACAGTCACACATATATATGTATGTGTGATAATTTTATATAACGGATGACAAAACAGGTGAATAGACTTTACTACTAATAGTAACTTTTATAGTTTTTGAAGTATAGTTGAAAACATTTAGTGAGTCTATTACAAAAAGTGTGTTCTTGTGACTCCATACTCTCCACATACTAAGCCATTGGACTCAGGATCACAGGATCACAGGATGCAGATGTTATAGAACTGACAGGGCCGGACCCTCTAGTTCTGTAATACATGGGAGTGTAGCAGAATAACACTATGGAATTTGTTTGACACTCATAGGGCAATAAAGATAGTAAAATTGGGAAGGGGTGCTAGAGTTTGGGCAGGGAGCAATACAATAATACTAGTAAGATAAATTAATAAAATGAGAAATCCAGATATGGAAGGTTAGCTGTAAAACTAGTAGTACACTAGTAGTGAATATGATTTAAGTAGTTATGTTAAAATAAATGTAAAGTATATATATATATATATATATATATATATATATATATATATATATATATATATATATATATATATATATATATATATATATATATATATATATATATATATATATATATATATATATATATATATATATATATATGTATATATATATATATGTATATATATATATATGTATATATATATATATATATATATATATATATATATATATATATATATATATATATATATATATGTATATATATATTATATATATATATATATATATATATATATATATATATATATATATATATATATATATATATATATATATATATATATATATATATATATATATATATATATATATATATATATATATATATATATATATATATATATATATATATATATATATATATATATATATATATATATATATATATATATATATATATATATATGTATATATATATATATATATATATATATATATATATATATATATATATATATATATATATATATATATATATATATATATATATATATATATATATATATGTATTAAATTAAAGTTTTAAGAGAGACCACAAAGCTCTTCAAGAATAAAGATGATGAATACACATGAGATACAGAGCAAGTTAGGAGGAGATTCAGAAGAGAAAATTTCAGCGAATCAAAAGTGAGAATGTAGACCAATGGCAATCTTAGTACTTGACCCACCAAGATGTGGCTTCAGTTAGCGCTGCTTCAGAATTTGGAATAGCGAAAGAGGGGATGGAAAACATTGTAGTGGGGCAGGAACCAAGGAAAACCAAAGAAACTACTGGAAGAGAGAATGGCTAGCAAAGAGAATTACTCGTAGTCTTGTGCTAAGATGGCATCGGTTTTTTTTTACGATTATTAGAGTTTGCATAGTCACATTGAGCTAGTTCTATTAGGTGATTAACTCTGAGATTTTTTATTAACATTAGAAGCCAGATTATGAAGAAAATTTGGAAGAGAGAGAATTTTAATTCCATTGCGAATTTCTCTATTTCTGAAATACCAGGGAGAATTAGTGATTTTATTGGGTAATCACTAACTGGAAACTAAAACATATATGGAATGAGTTGGTATGGGAAAAAATCTTAAATGATGCCAGATCCTTCAAAGGCTGCAGTGCCATTGATAATGATCACAAACCGTGTACATTTATAAATAAAGTAAATATTCATATAAAACGAGTGTATACATTTACACACATATGTATAGATTTTCTTATACTAGATTCTAAATTTGATGTAGGAATTCTATATTTCTCCGGACTACACACAAAAAAGATAATTAAAAAGTTATTTTTGTTTTCCCATATAAATGATGTTCTCTTTCAGAAACATTTACAATTAACTATAAAATATTCCAATGGAATTTCTTTGTGTCATCTGCCTCGATAACTTTCGTAAATAATAACAATATTTAAAAATGAGTTATTTTGTTGTTAGATGTTTAAAGACACGTTTTCCTTTTTCTCCCTTCTATTTTTAATTATAAGTCTTGGCATATTTTACCGCATATTTATAATTCTTACATTATGAAAATTTCTACTTTGCGATAGTTTTTTTTATGTGTGAAATTTCCCTTCTCTTCTTCATACCAGCTACATTTATACGTCTTAAAAGGAAAACTTTATTAATTGCTTTCAGTAAGCTTTCAAGGAATCTCCAAAATACCTACGTCTCTTTTAAGTGCCTCGTTGTAAATTAATGAATATTAACTTCCATTCTCTAGAACAATTAATCTTCGCCATGATGCTTCTACGACTTTTAAGTAAGAGCTCATTTTCCATAATAAAGATTCTGAATTCAATTATAATGACTGTAGGAAAAGTAGGTCATAAGTACAAAACATTGAAATACACAAAGATTAAATATTTTGAGAAATATTTGGAATTGTTAAAGTTACAGTAGAGTACCCAAACTGAAACAATTAGTGGTTCTATGTAAAATATTTATGGAAAAAAAATGATCTTTTATGACTAGTACAATATAGCTCATCAGAATACTTAAGTACATTTATATTTCATAGTAGTAGTTTATTTTTCACATTAAAAATTCTGATTTAAATTATAATGAGTGTGGGAAAAGTAGGTCATAAGTACAAAACATTGAAATACACAAAGATTAAATATTTTTGATAAATATTTGGAATTGTTAAAGTTACAGTAAAGTACATACACGGAGCATATTACTGGTTCTATGTAGTAAAATATTTATGGAAAAGAAACGAAATGTTCTTTTATGTACAATATAGCTCAGCAGAATTAAGTACACTTATTTTTCATAGCAAGAATTTATTTTCCAAAATAAAGATTCTGAATTCAATTAAAATGATTGTTTAAAAAGTAGGTCATAAGTACGAAACATTGATATACACAAAGATAAAATATTTGAGAAATGTTTGGAATTGTTAAACTTAGAGTACGTAAACTGAGCAAATTAGTGGCTCTATGTAAAATATTTATGAAAAAGAAACGAAATGTTCTTTTATGTACAATATAGGTCAGCAGATATCTTAAGTACATTTATATTTCATCGTTAGAATTTATTTTCCAATATATTTTATTAAAGAACCTGAATTCAATTACAAAGTGTTCAGTTATGAAATTTAGGTTATAAGTACAAAACATTGGAATACAAAAATATTAAATATTTTTCTTTAGAAATATTTTTTGAAATATTAGAGCCAGAGTAGAGAATCTAAACTGTACAAATAGTGTTTTTTATGTAAAGTATTTGAAAAAAGAGATGAAATGTTCTTTTACGACTTGTACAATATAGCTCAACAGAATACTTAACTACATTTACATCTCATAATAAGAATTTATTTTCTACAAGAAAGATTCTGAATTCAATTATAATGAGTGCAGAAAAAGTAGGTCATAACTACAAAACATTGAAATTAAATACATTGAGACATACATTGAAAAAACATTGAGATTAAATATTTTTTAGAAATATTTGGAATTGTTAAAGTTACCATAGAGTACCTAAACTCAGCAAATTAGTGGTTCTATGCAAAATATTTATAAAAAAGAAAAGAAATGTTCTTTTATGTAAAATATAGCTCATCAGAATACTTAAGTACATTTACATTTCATAGTTAGAATTTATTCTCCACAATAAAGATTCTGAAATGTGAGCGAGAAATGTCGGTCACAAGTACAAAACATTGGAGTACACAAAGATTAAGTATTTTTTTTAGAAATATTGGGAAATATTAGAGTCAGAGTAGAGAATCTAAAATGTGCAGATGATGTTTTTGTGTAAGTATTAGAAAAAAGAAGAGAAATGTACTTTTATAATTTGTACAATAAACTTCAGCAGCATATTTAAGTGCACTTATATTTCTAAGTAAGAGCTCATTTTCCGTAATAAAGATTCTAGATTTAATTGTAATGAGCGTGAAAAAAAGTAAGTCATAAGTACAAAATATTGACATACAGAAATATTAAATTTTAAGAAATATTTAGAAATGTTAGAGTTACAGAAAAATACTTAGATTATGCAAAATAACTGTTACAATAAAAATATTTATAAAAAAGTAACAAAATGTTTTTTTTTATAATTTGTACAATATAGCTCAGCAGCATATTTAAGTACATTTATATTTCTGAGTCAGAGCTCACTCTTCGTAATAAAGATTCTGGATTCAATCATAATTAGTTCGAAAAAGTAGGTAATAAGTATAAAACATTCAAATACAATAGCATAAAAGCATTTTGAGAAATATTTAGAATTGGTAGATATGCAGAAGAGAATCTAAAATAACTTAACGTATGCAATAATGTATGTAATGTTAAGTATTTATAAAAAAGGAAAGAAATATTCTTTTATAATTCGTTAGGTATGGCTCAGCAGAGTATTTAAGCACATTTATATTTACAATGAGAAATAATTTTACATAATAAAGACTACAGATTCATTTATAATGATTGCGGGAAAATTAAGTACGCAATATGCAAATAAGCAAAGACTAAATATTTATGAGAAATATTTAGAAAATCTGAAATTACAGAAATGAATCTAAACTGTTGAAATGTATGCTACTATGTGAAGTATTTATAAATAAGAAATTAAATTACCTTTTACAGATTGTATAATATAACTCAGCAGTATATTTAAGTGCATTTATATTTTTTAAGTAAGGACTCATTTTCCATAACTAAGATTCTGGATTCAATTGTAATGAGTGCGAGAAAAGTAGGCCATGAGTACAAAATACTGAAATACACAAATATGAAATATATGGGGAATATATTTGGAAATGTTAGTGATCACTCGTGTACAAAAAAACCTGAAATATGTAAATCACTGTTTCTATGTAAAGTAATTATGAAACAGAAACTAAATACTCATTTACGATTTGTACACTATAATTTAGAAATATATTTAAATAGAATTATATCTCTAATGTGGGCCAAACAGAAAACGTTTAATAATTCACAAAATAACTAAATAATCGTATTACATGTTTAGTATAGCAGTTGAAAATTTACTAATTTAGAGGTCTAATTTAGAAGAGAATTGATACCAGAATATACTGGTTAAAATGTAAATAGAAGCTAAATTCAAGCTTTGGTTTTTAGTTTTATATAATAAGAATATATAATGTTGTTCGTTGAAACATATAACAGAAAATAATATATTAGAACTGAATTTTGATTTAAATACGAGACTATTTTATAAACAGGTAATTAAATGTTCTTTATTATAGGATTTAAATTTAGTAGCATATTACAGGATAGATATACCAATTTTACTTAAATTAAAAATTTACAGGCTGATTCGTAAATTTGTTGACTTTCAGAGTTTGGTTGGTGAGGCTACGATCTACATTTACACGATGACTAATGAGACTAGAACAAACTGCTGAGAGTAACAAAATATGTTGGATTTTATTTTTAATTTTTTTAAAAACAATTTTATAATGAAAATATATAGTATTATTAGATGAAGCACATAAGACAGAAAAATATCTTAGAAAAATTTCATCAAATAGAGAATATTTTCATAAAAATGAAGTAGCCTAAAATACTCCTTAAAAAGATTCCTAATACACAACGTACTAACCATTTGCTTTTATAATTTCCTTTCATTAAAGTTTATATAGAAACAAAAAATGGTATTGATTTTTTCAGACTTTTCGATTTTAAGTCAGCCCTCAGCATCTGTGGTGAAGCAGCATATTCTGTTTAATCATGAGCCAGTCATATATTGCCACTGAGATTAGGACAGGAACCCTATGAACTGTTTGCTTTAACCCTCTAAGCGGTTAGAACGTACAATTCAGCCAAACCGATGATGTCTTCAAAGCGGTTGTCAACTACAATTTTCGACGTCCATAAACGTTCTGAAAATGGATGTAATGTACATTTCTGCCAGTTTATGAGGTTGGAGGGTCATGTCGATTGTTTAAAAATTGCATCCCTCTTTGACTGACATTTATTGAGGGATGCACCCTCCACTCCCTGAGGCACAAAGACGCTGATAGCTTTTCATGGCTTTGTAAATCTCTATTTCGAAGTATTTCGTTTGCGGTAACAGATGTATCTCTAATTTCACCACTTAAATATCTTGGATAACTTTCGTAAAATATTTTAAATAATTCTCTTAAAGAGTATTTTTATTTTTACTTTTAGAATACATTATTTCTTATGGCATGATCTTCGAGACTCGACGAGCTTTATGTGTATTAAAAATTAACAATATATAATATCTATTTATAACTGGAATTAAAGGGACTATAACAAGGGTGGGTTTCCCGTATTCCATTCTAGTCGACAAGGGGTGAAGTAAAAAATCATAGAACGCTTTGGCCATTGACACAATAAACCTATAGCGTATATTTTTTAGACTTTTCTTAATCGGTGTGTTCCACTCGGAGGGTTAAAAGCGGTGTAAGTCCATTTTGAAAAAAAAAATAGTTAATAATAAAAATGAATACAATTTACTATGAACTTTCTATAAAAATAAGTTTCATAAAAAGCACTAGTTTTATATAAAAATATAAAACTAGTGTAATAATATATATCTATATTTTTCAAATTATTCAAGTGAAGAACCTTAAATAACTCCATATAAAATAAAATACATTTACACCACTTTCAAAGATAAATTATCATATATCACGCAATGAATAACAAAAACAATAGCAAAAATGTATGTAAAAGGCATAGTCAAGTATATATTTACTTTTCAAGAGTTGTAAGCATAAAATAAATTTAACAGCTAATGGAGAAACAAAATACCGTTATTAAGTCTGTGGTATAGTTAAAGTGCTGTTAATATGTACAAATTCAACGTTTAGACAATTTTCTGTAACTTAGAAAATATTTATTTAGGAAAATTGTAGATTTCAACAAAATAAACTAAAATATGCAATCGAAAACATTAGTATATTTTATTTATAAAGGAAGAACAGTTTTGTTATACATTGTGCAATAAAATTGATCGGTATATTCAAGTATATTTACGTATTTGAAGAATGGTATAAATAAAGAATCGCTATAAAGGTGTTCTACAAAATTTCACAAACCTTGTTTTAAATCTGAATTTACTGCATTAATTACGTGCTAGAGGCGTACAGAGAAAGTTAATGTATGTAATTGAGCATGTTAGTGTAATTCATTTTAAAAAACTGAAAAAGTACTATTTTATGCTTTGTATAATATAAATAATTAGAATATACGAATATATATTTTAAAATTTAAATTTTGATCAAAATAAAATTAATTTAATGCCTAAAAATGCAAGAAGATCACTATTAATGGATATGATGCAATTAATTATTATTTTTAATATAAAATATTTTTCCATGAAATGTTTAGCTATATATTTTAGATTTTTTAAGAATACTACGATATTTAACAGAAATGTTGATAAAATTAAAACTTTTAAATTCTGGCTAAAGTTACTTGAAGTCCTAACAAAACTGAAAAACTATTGCTATAAACATACAGAATTTTTTATTTGAATCTAAAATTATAAAGCCTTTCTTTTCAGGTAAAAAAAACAATCAAAATTACAGAATTCGACCAAAAATGTAAAGTAATTATTTTTATCTAAAAAATTGAAGTTAGGTGTACTCTTTATTATCTAAAAATATTTTTGAAATGAAGTGATTATTTTACTTCACTTTAACCTATTCATACACTATTTTTATAAGATTAAAAAATAATATATTTTATAGTTTGATGATTTTTTATTGAATTAGAATTTTCAAATTGTATCAGGTGCCTCTTGTGTATTATTTAAAATATCTTTCTTTTCTAAAGATATTTTTGGAATGAAGATGTCATTTTATTTCACTTTAACCTATTCATACACCCTTATTTTAAAATAAAAAATAATATATTTTACAGGTTGATGATTTTTTTTATTGAATTAGCATTTTTAAAATGTGTTAGATACCTCTTGTATATTATTTAAAATATCTTCTTTGGATATTTTTTAATGAAATGATTATTTTACTTCATTTTAACCAATTCATACACCCTTATTTTAAAATAAAAATTACTATATATTATAGTTTGCTGATTAACATTTTCAAAATGTACCAGGTGCCTCTTATATATTATTCAAAATATCTTTATTATCTAAAGACATTTTTGGAATGAAGACATTATTTTACTTCAATTTAATCTACTCATACAGCCTTATTTCGAGATAAAAAAAATCATATATTTTATAGTTTGATGATTTGTTTTATTGAATTAACATTTTCAAATCGTATCCGATGTGTCTTGTATATTATTCAAAATATCTTTAATATCTAAAGACATTTTTGGAATGAAGTGATTGTTTTACTTCCCTTTAACCTATTCATACACCCTTATTTTAAGATAAAAAATAATATATTTTACAGGTTGATGATTTTTTTATTGAATTATCATTTTTAAAATGTGTTAGGTACCTCTTGTGTGTTATTTAAAATATCTTTTTTATCTAAAGACATTTTTTGAATGAAGTGATTATTTTACTTCACTTTAACCTATTCATACACTCTTTTTATAAGATTAAAAAAATAATATATTTTATAGTTTGATTTTTTTTATTGAATTACCATTTTCCAAATATATCAGGTGCCTTTTGTGTATTAATCAAAATATCTTTATTATCTAACGACATTTTTCGAATGAAGTGATTATTTTACTTCAATTTAACCTATTCATACACTTTTATTATACGATTTAAAAAATAATATTTTTATATTTTGATGGTTATTTTATTGAATTAGTATTTTCAAAATGTATCTGGTGACTCTTTTGTATTAATCAAAGTATCTTTATTATCTAAATATATTTTTGGAATGAAGTTATTATTTTACTTCACTTAAACATATTCATACACCCTTATTTTAAGATTAAAAAATAATATATTTTATAATTTGATGATTTTTTTTTTATTGAATTAACATTTTCAAAATGTATCAGGTGCCTCTTGCGTATTATTCAAAATATCTTTACTAAAGAAATTTTT
Organism: Pardosa pseudoannulata; assembly: GCA_032207245.1. Lineage (NCBI taxonomy): Eukaryota > Metazoa > Arthropoda > Arachnida > Araneae > Lycosidae > Pardosa > Pardosa pseudoannulata. The sequence continues at coordinate 5,803,512 of CM063510.1, read as the reverse complement.
GGAATGAAGTGATTAATTTACTTAACTTTAACCTAATCATACACCCTTATTTTGAGATAATAAATCATATATTTTATAGTTTGATGATTTGTTTTATTGAATTAGTATTTTCATACCGTATCCGGTGTGTCTTGCGTATTATTCAAATTATCTTTATTATCAAAAACATATTTTTGCGTTGAAGTGATTATTTTACTTCACTGCAACCTATTCATGCACCCTTTTTTAGATAAAAAAAATAATATATTTTATAGTTTGATGATTTTTTTTTATTGAATTAGAATTTACAAAATGTATCAGGTGAATCTTGTGTATTATTTAAAATACCTTTATTATCTAAAGAAATTTTTGGAATGAAGTGATTATTTTACTTCACTTTAACCTATTCATACAT
>CM063510.1:5753118-5798118 GCA_032207245.1 Pardosa pseudoannulata | reverse complement strand
AGTGTTTTTTAAAGTCATCGGAGCGGTGTCAACACTTTCAATGCTATTCAGAAACTGAGAAATGTATAACAGCTCTGCAGTATTGCGTTGACTCATATGTGGTAATCTGTCATAACGATTTAATATTTCGATATTTAGTTTTAATTTTATATCATTTTGCTTTCTGGCTTCCATATAAACAGACTGCATGTAAGCAAGCAGGGAATAAAATGTGAATACTCTCCTTCTTAGTTCCGATTTTGAATTTGTTGCCTTTTGCTTATCTGACAACTATTGACCACCAGCAGGGTGTGAGTATTTCTGAAAAATTCCAGGAACGAGTTCTACCAAACTCCTTTGTTTCTTCTCTTTTTCCATGGGTGGAAAAGGAATTCTCGGAAATTAAAACAAGAAAGAAGGGAAAGAAAAGAATGGATTCCTTCTGAATACATTGTGAATATTCCTTTCCAGTTACAATGAAGTTTGAAAGCTGATAATATTAACCGATGTAGCGATCAGATAAAGCGATAATTTTAACATACAAATGAATAGAGAAAATCGGGACCAAGTGATTTCGATAATAAGCGATTGACAAACTTAACCGCCATCACATTAAGCGGAGTCCACTGCAATGGTTTTAAATATATATTTTAAATCATCCCTATTATTTATTCACCGAAGTCAATGATTTTGCATTTTAAGGAGTAGTTGTAATGGGATAAGCTTTTTTTTGTATTTAAGTGCCCTTAATTTACATCTGTTATTAAGATATCATTATGATAGTTATAAAATATTAAATTATCAAATAATGTACAACTATGCACGCTTTTAAATGTAATTTTTTTTTACTTATATACAGAATTATTTAGAAGTATATACGAAATAAATTTATCTAAAATTGTTTGGAAATGTCTTACTTGGTATATAAATTTAGAGATTCTAATTTATTTTAAAATATTGTTCACAATACAGAAAATATATTTTGAATAGTTGGCTAAATAACATTTTTTTTTACTTTATATGAAGAATTACTTAAAAATATATACTAAATAAATTTATCTAAAGTTCTTTGGAAACTTCTAATTTCATATATAAATTTAACTATCTTAATATATTTTAAAATATTGTTCATAATACAGAAAGTATATTTTAAACAGTTTACTATTTTTTTACTTTATATCCATAATTATTTAGAAATATATACTAAATAAATTTATCTAATGTTGTTTGGAATCTTCTAACTTGGTATATCAATTTACCCATCCTTATATATTTTAAAATATTATTCATAATGAAGAAAGTTTATTTTGAATAGTTTATAGTAAATATAGATTCAAAACCCTTATATGAAGTATATTTTTTTACATTCACAAGCTTGTATTCCTATCATCTTTTAGAAAAATTCTTTATGTTTTTACTAACTTTCCTCCAATTAAGTTATATTTTTTATCGTGAACATTAATAATTATTTTAAATTAATATTTTCAGCAATTAAATTAATATTTTAAATTAATATTTTCCCATTATTTATATACAGAAATAAATGCTTTTAGTTTAGTTAATACATTTAGAATTTTGAAATTATTAAAATTCTTAAATTTTGTTTCAACTATGATTCTTAAAAAGAAAATACTTTCACAACTTGGAAAATTTCGACACGCCTTGAACTCTTTCGAATGTCTAAATCTCTTACGTAACGCTTTCAGTAATAATCCTTCGCAAAATTGAATTTTTTTTTTAATCCTGATCTTGTAAATATTTATCTGATTAACTAGCTTCCAGTTACAGGATATCCGGGAACGAATAATATAACATCGACTATTTCCTGAAAATTTAGCCGTTTTTTGTGCTTAAAAAATATACCTAATTTTCAATGATTTAATATTATCTCCTGCAAGTGATATAATTAATTTAGAGTGGTGAAATTTTTCTATTTGACTACATTTTTGTAGAGATAAATACATGATAATACATTATTATCGGGAATTTATTGGTGAAATGTTTGTCGCTTTTTTAATCTTCGTATCGTTAATATCGCATAAATTACATAGAAATGTAATTTAAATGTAAAAAAATGTAATGTAAAATTAAAAATTACATAGAAATTTTTATTCTGTAAAACTTTACTGTTTCACTGGGTTTCAGCTACAGGACATGCAGTAACGAATTAATATAACATCGCCTATTTCCTGAAAATTTAGCCCTTTTTGTGTTTCAGAAATGCACCTAATTTCAATGATTTAAAATGATCTCATGCAAGTGGTGTAATCCGTTTAAAGTGGCGAAGTTTTTATATTCGTCTACATTTTTGATGTGATATATACATTATAATACATTATTATCGGGAATTTATTGGTGAAAATTTTGTCGTTTTTTTAATCATCGTATCGTCAATATCGCATAAATTATAAAGAAATGTAATTTAAATGTAAAGATATGTAATTTAAAAATAAAAATTACATAGAAATTCTTATCGAGTAAACACTTTTCTGCTTAACTGGCTTACAGCTACAAGACATCCAGGAACGGATTCATATAACATCGACTATTTCCTGAAAATTTAGCCTTTTTTTATGTTCCAGAAATGCATCTAATTTTCAATGATTTAATATGATCTGATGAAAGTAGTGTAATCTTCTGGAGTGGCGAAAATTTTATATTAGGCTACATTTTTGTAGTGAAAAATACATAAGAATACATTACTATCGGGAATTTATTGGTGAAAATTTTGTCGTTTTTTTAATCCTCGTATAGTTAATATCGCATAAATTACATACAAATGTAATTTAAATGTAAAGAAAATGTAATTTAAAAACAAAAATTACATAAAAATACTTATCCTGTAAACACTTTACTTCTTCACTGGCTTTTAGCTACGGGACATCCAGGAACGGATTAATATAACATCGACTATTTAAAAAAAAATTTAGCCATTTTCTTGTGTTTCAGAAATGCACCTAATTTCCAATGATTTAATATGACCTCCTGCAAGTGGTGTAATCCCTTTAGAAAAGGCGAATTTTTTTTTATTTGACTACATTTTTGTAGTGATAAATACATTATAATACATTATTATAAGGAATTTATTGGTAAATTTTTTGTCGCTTTTTTAATCATCGTATCGTTAATATTGCATAAATTACACAGAAATGTAATTTAAAAGTAAAGAAATGTAATTTAAAAATAAAATTACATAGAAATCGTTATCCTGTAAACACTTTACTTCTTCACTGGCTTTTAGCTACGGGACATCCAGGAACGGATTATTATAACATCGACTATTTAAAAAAAATTTAGCCATTTTCTTGTGTTTCAGAAATGCACCTAATTTTCAATGATTTAATATGATCTCATGAAAGTAGTGTAATCCTTCTGGAGTGGCAAAAATTTTATATTTGGCTACATTTTTGTCGAGATAAATACAATAGAATACATTATTATCGGGAATTTATTGGTGAAACTTTTGTCGCTTTGATAACCATCGTATAGTTAATATTGCATAAATTACATAAAAATATAATTTAAATGTAAAGAAATGTAATTTAAAAACAAAAATTACACATAGAAATACTTATCCTGTAAACACTTTACTGCTTCACAGTCTTTCAGTTACAGGACATCTGGGAACGGATTAATATAACATCGCCTATTTTCTGAATATTTAGCTTTTTTTTGTGTTTCAGAAATGCACCTAATTTTCAATGATTTAATATGATCTCATGCAAGTGGTGTAATACCTTTAAAAAAGGCGAATTTTTTTATATATTTTTGTAGTGATATGTACATTATAATACAATATTATAAGGAATTTATTGGTAAATTTTTTGTCGCTTTTTTAACTATCGTATCGTTAATAAATTACATAGAAATGTAATTTAAATGTAAAGAAATGTAATTTGAAAATAAAAACTACATAGAAATTCTGATATTGCAAACACTTTCCTGCGTAACTCGATTCAGTTACAGAACAACCGTTAACGGAATAAAAAAACATAGCCTTTTTTCTAAAAACTTAGTCCTTTGTATGTTTTGGAAATTCGTCTAATTTTCAATGATTTAATATTATCTCGTGAAAGTAGTGTAATCCTTTTGGAGTGACAAATTTTTTATATTAGGCAACATTTACGTCTTGATAAAAATACATTATAATACATTATTATCGGGAAAGTACTGATGAAATTTTTGTCGGTTTGTTAAACATCGTATCGTTTATATCACATTAATTACATAGAAATGTAATGTAACATGATAATGTAAATGTAACATGAACAATAGTACAATAAAATATTACTATACTGAAAATAAAGTGAACTTTATAGATGCAGATATTATAGATAAATTTAGATGAAAGTTTTGAATTCTATAAAAATTTGTATCTTTGTGACGTCGCGACACACATATAGAGTCAGAAGAGGTTGTGATACAAACCAGCCAGTCTAGGAATTTGATATCAACTCAAGAGTTTATGAATGTGAAATGAGTTAAAACTTTTCGACACACACAACATTATATATTATATATATATATATATTATAAATATAAATATATATATATATATATATATATATATATATATATATATATTATATATATATATATATATATATATATATATATAATATAAAATATATATGTATATATATATTATATATATTATATATATATATAGTATATATATAATATAAATATATATAATGTATAAATATATATATAATATATATATTATATATATTATATAATATATATATATAATATTTATAAAAATATTTATATGTCTATATATATATAATATATAAATATATATATATATATAAATATATATATATATATTATATATATATAAATATATATAAATATATATATACATATGTATATTTATAATATATATATATATATATAAATTATTATATATATATATATATATATATATATAAATATATATATATATATATATATATATATTATAATATATGTATATATATATATGTTTATATATATATATATGTATATATATATATATATATAAATATATATATATATATATATATATAAATATACTATATATATATATATATATATAAACAATTTTAATCATAATATATATATACATATATATATATATATATATATATATTTATATATATATATATATATAATATATGTATATATAATATATATATATATATATATATATATATATATATATATATATATATATATATATATATATATATATATATGTTAAGAAATCTGGAGAATGTCGACTTTCACCGGTGAATGTCAACATTCACGTAGTCGTTTGGTGTATGTCCGAAATATTTGCTAAATACCCTTATTTCTGACTTACACTGGTAAATGTCGACATTCACCATGCACTAATGGTGAATGTTGAACATGTCGGATATTTATATTTTCTTCTTCATAATACAGTCAAATTTATAGTAATAGCACATGTAACTGTTGAACATAAAACAAACCGAATACTCTTAGAACAGAAAATAATACCAATAATTAACTTAATTATGTGATTGACGTTATATTATCTTATTTGTTGCACCAATTTATACTATTATAGCAATTTGAATTGCACAAGAGTCCCTTACATTTATTAATGGCATTTAGTAACTAAACATTTCTTTTTGCAATGACAACGTTTATAGACATGCCATCCACATCTCGAATTAGCTTCAGCGACTTCTCTCAGAGCGACATTTCTTGAGAAGAAATCTCATCTATGGAGAATAACTTTTCTTTACAAAATATAAACTGATTACGGGTATAAAGCTGTTTGAGCGTACCATGTTTTTTTACTTATTTATCAAAATAGGAATCTTCTATTCCAACAACCACCAATACATTTCGGGCATCTGTACCACGGTCGACATCAGGGACTTGTATTCACACAGTGTCATCCATTTGAGCAGGAGGAAATTTTCTTTTTGATTTTTGTAACATTTTAGTTGCATGCATTAGAAGATTATCTTTTGCGGCCGCTTTTTTAATAGAAATAAACTTCTGATGTTTAGTCATGGCTTGATAGAAGGCGTAATAGGTTGAAGCTCTTCTATATTTTCCTTTGGAATGGATGCAGAGACATTGGAGTATTCCTTCATGATAAGTGCTATTTTAACATATATCAATATATGTTTTAATAATAAAGTATGATTTAAAAACGTAACAAAACTATTTTTTTCAACATTCACCATCAATGCAGGCGGATTGTCGACATACACCGGTGATAGTCCGAATATGTAAGAATATAATCAAATATTCTGTCTTTCACCGAGGTATTTGGTGTATGTCGACATTCACCGGTGAATGTCGACATTCTCCAATTTCGAGCATTCACAGTAACATATATAAGAGAGATATATATATATATATATAGCATTAGGATATTTAAACAGAATGGAACCAATCATTTTTAATTATTTGCATGCTCAGATTTATACAGTAGTCAAGAATATAAGTATCAAAAGTCATAAATTTAATAAAATTTGCTATAAAAGTATTATCTGAAATTACTTTTTCCCTAGATCATGGAAAAAGACAGAAAATAAATATTTAAGTATATCTCTAAAGATGGTTCGTTATCATAATGAATTTTATGCATACCTAAAAATACAGGAAGTAAAATATTAGTAACATTCGGTCAGATAAGAAGTGCACGTCTAAATCATAACACTACAAATGTGGAAATTGCTCTAAAATTAAGAAAATGTTTTGATTCAACCCCCGCAAATCTATATACATCTAAATAGATTAAAAAATATCTTCCTGAAAGGCTTAAGAAGCCGAGTACATTAAGAGTTTTCATCTAAATATTGACTCTTCCGGCATATGGGATACCAAAATAAATATTTGCTTCATAAGTTCAAATATTTTTCACATTATATGCAAAATAATTTGAGGGAAGTGATTTGGTGGCGAAAGCGTTAAATCCACGAACTCTCTCCTAAAATATTTACTTTGGGCTACGAATCAGACAGGTGTATTTAAAAGTTTAACAAATATTTGCATTTGCTACATTCGCTCTGAATATTTTCTCATATGAAATGATTTCTAACACATATATAAACTTTTGAATGTTCATATTCAATTGGATTTTTTTAAACAAATTTTTATGCGTCTAATACGTTTACGATTCATGTGATAGATATTATGGTTTAGTAAATGTAATAATGTTAGATCTTACAGTATTGAGTAATTTCAGTCTAATACAAATAATAATATTGAGGGAATATGATGATTAAATTTCTAAATTAACCCGTTTATTTAAGTGTATGTATAAACACACACACACACACGCGCGCGCACACACAGATATATATATATATATATATAATATATATATATATATATATATATATATATATATATATATATATATATATATATATATATATATATATATATATATATATATATATATATATATATATATATATATATATATATATATATATATGTATATATATATATATATATATATATATATATATATATATATATATAATATATATATATATATATATATATATATATATATATATATATATATAATATATATATATTATATATATATATATATATATATATATTATATATATGTATAATATATATATATATATATATTATATATATATATATATATATATATATATATATATATATATATATATATATATATATATATATATATATATATATATATATATATATATATATATATATATATATATATATATATATATATATATTATATATATATATATATATATATATATATATATATATATATATATATATATACATATATATATATTATATATATATATATATATATATATATATATATATATATATATATATATATATATATATATATATATATATATATATATATATATATATATATGTATATATATATATATATATATATATATATATATATATATATATATATATATATATATATATATATATATATATATATATATATATATATATATATATATATATATAGAATATATATATATATATATATATATATATATATATATATATATATATATATATATATATATATATATATATATATATATATATATATATAATATATATATATATATATATATATATATATATATATATATATATATATATATATATATATATACATATATATACATATATATACATTTATATATATATATATATATATATATATATATATATATATATATGTGTGTGTGTGTGGGTGTGTGGGTGTGGGTGGGTGTAGTATATATGTAGCTGTAGGTATTAACTACATTAGCCATTGTTTAGCACATACAGGGTGGTATAGTACAGTATAAACAAGTTTATGTTGCGTCTTTTACCAGAGTCGATAAGGTAAAATACTGTCTGTTAATTACTGGACGGATTAGTTAAAAATAAGGTGGATATTACAAGACATCCTCCATACAAGCCTGATATCACACCGAGAGATTTATTATGGGATTTTCCTTATACAAGTAACCACTAAAACGCAACTCTTTCTGACACAATGCATACATAAAAATTACAGAGAAGGATTTTAATAGCATAACTGTCTAGAAATTTATTTTATGAAATAAACACAATGTTTAAATAAATGCATTTTGTTTCCAAGTACTGATTTCGAAAGATACCATGCGAATAATACAGATTAATAGTAATCTGTTTTCTATATAAATATAGCTTATTTGCTAAAAAGCTCTCTTGATTTTCAATATAATAATTTCTGCTTTTAATTAATCCAATAATACTATGCTTTTAATATAATTAAACTACTTGAATTATTTCTGTTTTAATTTTTTAATCAATCAGATTCTGAAGATATTATTTTTTTTCTTAAATTAACCACTATTTATTATTTGAATTTTATTTCGTACGTCTGCACTTTCATTAGAAAAATATCTTAGACTAAAATTGTTTTGTTTAAAAAGAGAACATGCAAATTAATACTAAGCTTAAATAATAAAAATAATCACTTAAAATAACATATTGTTTTTACATTGCAAGACGTTTAAGAATACGAAAGCATTAAATTAAATAAAACTTTTATGTTACTGTCTAAATAAAGAAAATATCGAAATAACAATTATATATTTTATTATTATATAAATTATGTATTTTTATAACTGTAATCACAAGATGTAATGTCATGTTCTAATATAAATAATTATTCGTAACTTAAGATTTGGTTGTTCTACATCTATAAGCTTCATAAAATATTAGTTTCAGTGACTCTTTAAAATAATATTATAAATAAAAGGGGAGTTGTATTACATAAATTATTTATTTTTATAAATGTAATCACAAGATGTAATGACAAGTTCTCATATAAATAATTGTTCGTTACTTAAGATTTGGGTGTTCTACATCTATAAGCTTCATAAAATATTAGTTTCAATGACCCTTTAAATTAATAGCATAAATAAAAGGGTTATCAAAATGTTATGCAAATTAGCTCTATGTCCGGAAATAAGCACGGACAACAGTGTTTAATATTTATCATATTGAAAAATTCTTTCAGTTTTAAAATATGCTTCAAAAAATGCTGAAACAATGGTGAGTTTACTATTAAATTGAACTAAGTCATCTATTGAGAAATTAGTTCTTATCCTGTTCTTTAAACATCAATGTTTATTTATTTGAACGTTGAAGAGATTACGACTGCTGTATAAAGTGAAAGGTCTGACAGAAGTGAGAAATCGAATGATTCTACTTCATGGCGTAGGACATATCCATTTCCCAAATATCGTAAAATGGAAATGAAAATTATTAAAATAGAAGACACTCGATCAATCACCCTATAGTCTTGATCACTTCTTGTGGAAATTTCATTACCTTTGGTCTCTTAAAAATATCCTTGAAAAAATTGCTGAAACAATGGTGACTTTACTATTAAATTGAACTAAGTCATCTATTGAGAAATTGGTTCTTACCCTGTTCTTTAACTATCATTGTTTATTTATTTGAACGTTGAAGTAATTATGACTTGTGTATAAAGCGAAAGGTCTGACAGAACTGAGAAATAAGATAATGTTAATTCATGGTGAAGGAAACATCCATTTTCCAAATATCTTAACATAGAAGTGAAAATTATCAAAATGGAACTCTCGAGCAACCTCCTTATACTCTCCACTTCTTGTGGAAATTTCATTAACTTTGGTCGCTTAAAAATGTCCTTGAAAAAATGCTGAAACAATGATGATTTTAATATTAAACTGAACTAAGTCATCAAGATTCTTACCCTGTTTTTTGACTACCAATGTTTATTTATTTGAATGTTGAAGAGATAACGAATGGTGTATAAAGCGAAAGGGCTGGCAGAACTGAGAAATCGGATGATTCTAATTCATGGGGAAGGACATATCCATTTCCCAAATATCGTAACATAGAAGTGAAAATTATTAAAATAGAAGACAATCGAGCAAGCGCCTTATAGACTTGATCACTTCTTGTGGAAATTTCATGATTTGGTCTCTTAAAAATACCTTGAAAAAATATTGAAGCAATGATGACTTTACTATTAAACTGAACTAAGTCATCAAGGTTCTTACCCTGTTTTTTGACTACCATTGTTTATTTATTTGATCGTTGAATAGATTACGACTGGTGTATAAAGCGAAAGGTCTGGCCGAACTGAGAAATCAGATGATGCTAATTCATGTTGAAAGACATATCCATTTCCCAAATATCGTAAAACAGAAGTGAAAATTATTAAAATAGAAAACAATTGAGCAAGCGCCTTATAGACTTGATCACTTCTTGTGGAAATTTCATGCCTTTTGTCTCTTAAAAATACCTTGAAAAAAATGTTGAAGCAATGATGACTTTACTATTAAACTGAACTAAGTCATCAAGGTTCTTACCCTGTTATTTGACTATCATTGTTTAATTATTTGAACGTTGAAGAGATTATTATGACTGGTTTTTAAAGCGAACGGTCTGGCATAACTGAGAAATTGGATGATTCTACTTCATGGTGAAGGACATATCCATTTTCAAAATGTCGTAACATGGAAGTGAAAATTATTAAAGTAGAAGACACTCGAACAACTGCCTTAAAGTCCTGATCTCTTCTTGTATAAATGTCATGCCTTTGGTCTCTTAAAAATATCCTCGAAAAAATGCTGAAACAATGGTTACTTTATTATTAAATTAAACTAAGTCATCTATTGAGAAATTTCTTCTTATCCTGTTCTGTAACTATCATTGTTTATTTATTTGAACGTTAAAGAGATTACGACTATTGTATAAAGCGAAATGTCTGACAGAACTGAGAAATCTAATGACTCTACTTCGTTGTGAAGGACTTCTCCATATCCCAAATACCATAGCATAGAAGTGAAAAGTATTTAAACAGAAAACAGTAAAGGAACCGCCTTATTGTCGTGATCTCTTCTTGTGAAAATTTCGCGCATTTGGTCTCTTAAAAATATCATTGGAATTCGTTGGTTGTAAGAAATAGAAGTGCAGCAGAGTATTTTGGACTTCTGCAAGAAACAATAAGAAGAACTTTCCCAAAGGTGTATATTTAATCTAGGAAAGCAAATGATAATTGCATGAATGTCCGTATCCTGGTCCATAACAAATTTCAACTGTAAATTAGTCTAACAGAAATTTTATTATCTCCTTTTATGTGTGTTTATATATACACACAGGGGTCTTTCTCTCGCTCATTAATCGCTTTCATTCATTGGTCTTATACCTTATTTTGTCTCACTTTTATTCACATAATATGAATGCCGATTTTCTCGTATTCGTCGTTACCAAATAAATCAGTATCCCGCATCTACCATTGTAACTGTTCTGACCCGTCTTTTTGTAATCGCAGGATTATCGTTTTCTGGGAATTTGGGAGAACTTGGAAAATGATATTTTTGTTTGAAAAGAATTTTTCCTGATCGCAAGATAAATTTCTGACTCATTGAGTACATTTCATAGACACCAGTGTTTTTTATTGATTATTTTGCAAATTCAATTGTGGGTAGTTGATAATTATTTCAAGTCGAAGTTTATTGTTCTTTTTATATTTAAAAAAATTATTTTTCTTTTCCCCTGGATATTTTCAAATTTCAAATATCATATATTCCCCTGAATATTTCAAATATCTTCTCAGCAATTTATTGCAGTTTAAATTTCATTTAATATTTTGCTGTCAAAGTTCCTCTGGTGCTACTTTCGTTAAGCTGGGCAATATAACTAGGGATCTCTCGAAATTAATTTTCATGGAACTAAATAATAAATTTCCAGATTTCATAAATTATTTGCGGTTTAGATAATATCTATGAATCTTATGTTGAAAACTATCAACACATTTAGAAAGTAACTGGGAAAAAACAATAGTAATTTTGAAAGTACTGGTGTTGTTTTTTGTACGAAATTGTTTATTAAATGTACTATACTGAAGCAAAATATACTAAATGATATTATTTACAAATAAAACATATTTTTATATCCTGATATTGGAAATGTTTTGTTTCAGATCTGTTTAAAAGTTTTAAATGGAAACTATAAAATATTTTTTTAAATACTTTAAATGGAAACAATGAAACATTATTTAATAATTTGTATTCAAGATTTTTTTTTAATAATTTTTATTCAAGTTTTATTTGTTAAAATTTTATGTTTATTTCTTCTGGAATATTAAGAAATATTTCTAAAACTTTTAATAGAAAATACTATATATATATATATATATATATATATATATATATATATATATATATATATATATATATATATATATATATATATATATATATATATATATATATATATATATATATATATATATATATATATATATATATATATATATATATATATATATATATATATATATATATATATATATATATATATATATATATATATATATATATATATATATATATATATATATATATATATATATATATATATATATATATATATATATATATATATATATATATATATATATATATATATATATATATATATATATATATATATATATATATATATATATATATATATATATATATATATATATATATATATATATATATATATATATATATATATATATATATATATATATATATATATATATATATATATATATATATATATATATATATATATATATATATATATATATATATATATATATATATATATATATATATATATATATATATATATATATATATATATATATATATATATATATATATATATACATATATATATATATATATATATATATATATATATATATATATATATATATATATATATATATATATATATATATATATATATATATATATATATATATATATATATATATATATATATATATATATATATATATATATATATATATATATATATATATATATATATATATATATATATATATATATATATATATATATATATATAATATATATATATATATATATATATATATACATATATATATATATATATATATATATATATATATATATATATATATAAATATATAATATATATATATATATAATATATATATTATACATATATATATATATATATATAATATATATATAATATATATATATATATATACATATATATATATATATATATATATATACATACATATATACATATATATATATATATATAAATATATATATATATATATATATATACATATATATATATATATATATATATTATATATATATAATATATATATTTATATAATATATATATATAAATATATAATATTATATATACAATATATATAATATATTATATATAATATATAAATATATATAATAATATATATATATATAACATTTATAATAACATAAAATAATATTTAAATGTAAGTAAAATAGATATATATTATACTTATTTATACACCTTTTTGGGTAATCAATGTTGCCATATGTAATAAAAATAATATAAACAAATCCAAATTACTCATGAAATATTTGTAATTTATTATAACTGAAAAATATTTCACTTTGTGTATCAAATAATTGAATTCTCTGAAATTACATGAAGTTCAATAAATAGTAGTATATAGTGTATTATCGTTATTATGTCTCCTTTTTGGGTAATCAGTGTTGCCATATTGAGGAAAATAAATATAATTTCCAAAGTGTACAAATTTATGAGAATTACTTGTAAATTTAAGACTAAAAATATTTCACTTTGTATATCAAATAATTGAATTCTCTGAAATTACATGAAGTTCAATAAATGGTAGTATATAGTGTATTATCCTTATTGTGTCTCCTTTTTGGGTAATCAATGTTGCCATATTGTGGAAAATAAATATAATTTCCAAACTGTACAAATTTATGCTAATTACTTGTAAGTTTCCAAAAAGAAAAATATTTCACTTTGTATATCAAATAATTGAATTCTCTGAAATTACATGAAGTTCAATAAATGGTAGTATATAGTGTATTATTCTTATTGAATCTCCTTTTTGGGTAATCAATGTTGCCATATAAGGGAAAATAAATATAATTTCCAAACTGTACAAATTTATGCGAATTACTTGTAAGATCCCGACTACAAAATATTTCACTTTGTATATGAAATAATTGAACTCTTTGAAATTACATGGAGTTCAATAAATGGTAGTTCCTAGCTTAATTCAATTAATCTCCTTTTCATTTATTTTTCTGTGCGTTAAATGCTTAAATTTAACCTTAGTGAAGTTAAAAAAATTTGACTGCAAATGGTTTCTTAAGATTGAAATTTTAAATTTCTAATGTGACTTCTGCTTTATACGAGAAGAATGTCGCTGTATTTATTCATTTTATTAAATCTTTCGAAATTTAATGAAAAATCCCCATGTTCCATTGAACACAAGTAAAACTATTTTAACAGAAATATTGCTCTAAGACGTAAAAGGGAACATAATTTTACAGTGTTTTAAAATTCAAGATCCTTTATTATTGGTCTTAAATTAAATAGTTGGGCGCAATTTTTCCTTTAACGAGGAAAGAAATTTTACTTTCTCTAACCACGTCAGTCCTAAACCCATATAGTAATGAAAAACCTTTTTCATAATGGATTCCTTAAACACATAAGTCAAAATGTTTAAGATACACATCCATTATTCTTTGAAAGTAAATTATTTTTTGGCCTGAAGTATAGCCGCGGAATCTATACATTTTAAAAAGATCTCGTCATGAACAGACAAAAATTGTTTCCATCTGGGAAATTGAAAATGCATTTCAGACAAAAGCGTCTAAAAATTTAAACGAAATCTCATTTGAAATTGAAATAAAATTAGATATGTATACAGCGAACCACGGGAGAAATGGAATTTGCAAATTGGAAGTACTTGAGACGGAATACAAATTTCTTTCGAACATATATATTTAGGAGGAAAAAAACCACATTATATTCTATCTTCCTTTCAAGTTTCCCATGAAGATAAAATTTACATTGTCTTAAAACTGAAATTAAAGTTATTTTTGCACCACTTGCGAAGATTCCGAGCATGAATAAATGCATTTAAGAGTATTTGTGTATACTACATGTTTTTTACGTAAAAGTTAGGCGTTTGGTATACGCAAATTCACCCGATAAAGGAAGTAAAATACTAAACAAGCCGTAAAGAAATGCAACTTAGTAATAAACAGATTTACAACTGACAGTTCAGGGTTTATGTGTGAGATATATAGCAAATTAAAATTCCCTATTCCACTAATCCCTATAAAAATTCCCTATTAAACTAAACTGAAAAGAAAGAAACTTTTCTTTTATAAATTGCGATAATATCCATGTATACCTGTAAAAATAGTGTTACGTTGGCCTAGTGTTTGAGAAAGAAGAAATTAATATTTATTAATAAACACATGGATATATATATATATATACATATACATATACATATACGTATATATATATATATATACGTATATATGTATATATATGTGTATATGTGTATATGTGTATATGTGTATATATATGTGTATATATGTATATATGTATATATGTGTATATATGTGTATATATGTATATATATGTATATATATGTATATATATGTATATATATGTATATATATATATATATATATATATGTATATGTATATATGTATATTTATGTATATGTATATGTATATATATATATATATATATATATGTATATATATATATATATATGTATATATGTGTATATATATATATATATATATATATATATATATATATATATATGTATATGTATATATGTGTATATCTATCTATCTATCTATATATATATCTATATATATATATATATATATATATATATATATATATATATATATATATATATATATATATATATATATAAATATATATATATATATATATATATATATATATATATATGTGTGTGTGTGTGTGTGTGTGTGTGTGTGTGTGTGTGTAAATGTAGCTGTAAAATATTATTTTAATCCATTTCTGAAATATATAATATATCAGTAATATTATATATTAACATAATCATGTTTTAGATTTTAATAATTGAAGTAGTTGCATTTAAAAAAGGAACCTAAATTAAAAATCTTTTAAAATCGGATATACTTTTAGAATTTCTGAAAAAAAGTATCATTCGTTTTCTACATTTTTTGCATTATAGTTAGTATTCTTTATTGCCTGTATGATTTATAGTTAGATGAACAAAGTGGATTGTTTACTTGAAGCTATAATTTTTTTGAAAATATAAATCTATCTTTATCTTGTTTTTAATTCCCAAGAAATATATAAACTTGAAAAAAATGGTTAAATCTGTTAGAAGTCAATATATTCAAAGATTCCGATATTTTAGATAGTTTCTTTTGATCTGTAAAGTTTTACTCTTTAAATATACTTTATGAAATGCAATTCTTTACATAATATTTGCATCAGGGGATTTCTGAATCATATGTAGACGAGATTATTCATAAAAATATTTTTATTGTACATATTTCATCCTATTTTGTATGTTTATTTTATGTATCATCACAACATAGTTTACAAATTTCAATAATCTTGTTAATAGTAACAAAAATTATACAATAAAAATTTCAAATATGTAAGAATATATATATATATATATATATATATATGTATCTATATATATATATATATATATATATATATATATATATATATATATATATATATATATATATATATATATATATATATATATATATATATATATATATATATATATATATATGTATATATATATATATATATATATATATATATATATATATATATATATATATATATATATATATATATATATATATATATATATATATATATATATATATATATATATATATATATATATATATATATATATATATATATATATATATATATATATATATATATATATATATATATATATATATATATATATATATATATATAATATATATATATATATATATATATATATATATATATATATATATATATATATATATATATATATATATATATATATATATATATATATATATATATATATATATATATATATATATATATATATATATATATATATATATATATATATATATATATATATATATATACATATATATACATATATATATATATATATATATATATATATATATATATATATATATATATATATATATATATATATATATATATATATATATATATATATATATATATATATATATTATATATATATATATATATTACCCCACACCCTGCTGATGGTGACGGGTTTTCAGATAAGCCGAAAGCAACACATGATTATCGGAACTGAGAAGAAGCATATTCCCATTTAATGACTTGTTCGCTTACATGCAACTTGTCGTTATGGAAGCCAGAAAGCGAAATGAATTAACAATAAAACAAAAGATTGAAATTTTAAATCGTTATGACAGGTTGATTATGATTACGTACAGTTTATCAATATGCTTCTTAGAAAAAATTGTAGACAGTCAAGAATTATCAATCAATTTTTTAAAATTATGCATACAATCTTAAGTTTTAAAGGATAGTTTACAGTACATAAATAAAAAGTGTGAATTTTTTCATTTTCTTTTGAAATTTAGTAAGTGGGAATTAAAAGGGGGGGGTAAATTTATCTACTTTTTCATATCGTTTATTGTTATCGAAATCATGGTTCCCAATCTCATCACATTAAGTCTACAGTAATTATATATAATAATATATTTACTTATTTCCAAAATTATTTTGATTATTTTTACACTGTAACACTGACATTTAATAGCATTTCTCTGAATTCTTAATAATTTGTTAGGTATTAGTATGACGAAATTCCGTTTAAAATGTGTTTTTAGCTCATATACTCCCTCTGAATTTGAAAGATTTCATTACGCTTTGATTTTATTTAAATGAAGAAGTTTATTTCAGTCAATTATTACAGACGACGTGATACCATTTCCGTATATTTACCGACTGTCTAAATTTATCCGAAACTCATACGATGGAGTGAGAAATTTACCCTGGAAATGTGACTTTTGATTAAAATAGGAATTTCCTCTATCACAAATTGTGGAGGTATTGCGAAATAAATCTGATTTAAGAGGTTGGATGAAGTACTCGTACAGTTATTAAAATTCTAATGGGGAAATATATAGTTTTTTTATGTGGAGAAATATAGCTGTATATAGCAAAATTTGTATTTTAAAAACACATTTACTAGAATGTTAAGTTACTTAACTTAATAAACTTATATTTTACTAATAATTAATAAATAAATATAAATTAATATTTTACTTATAAAAGTGTTATCCCATAAATACAAAACTATCAAAAGAACTAATAAATATGGTAAAACACCAAGAATATAAAGTTATTTTTATTCTTTTAATTTAATCGGACACAGTATCGAAAATATGCTTTAAGTTTAAATCATTTATATCAGTTCAAATTTTAGGTGTAACTTTATTGCTTATGCATGCAAAATCTGTAATTATTTCTAATAGCGTTATATTTAAACATTCTATTAAATTATTTAATTTTATCTTCTTAATGAATCTCAGTTAAGTAATCAGATGATTATATAAAAATGCATTCAAGTGTTTAAAGTTAAAACGGCAGTTTTGTAGACTGCAATTATTTTTATTTCACATTTTACAGCTGCAAAATCTGAAATTGTTTTAATTGCGTTTATATCTGAAGATAAAATATTTTAAAAACTTTTGGTTAATTTCTCAGGAATTTTTTTTAATTTTTGTAGAAAACAATATATCAGTATTCAATAAAGTATTCTACCGAAAAGAAATTTTATAGGTATATGTTACTAAATTAAAAATTAAATTATCAAATGATGATAAATTATTCATGATAAATTATAAAATTATTGATGATAAAATAATAATAATTTTTAAGCTTTTAATACGTTGAGCGTAGAAACAATTAATTGAAAAAGTTAAAATAAAAATTTTAAAATTATATTTATAATTACGTACTAACTGACAAAAAAATTAAATAACTCCCAAGAATTAACACACACACACACACACACACACACACACACACACACATATATATATATATATATATATATATATATATATATATATATATATATATATATATATATATATATATATATATATATATATATATATATATATATATATATATATATATATATATATATATATATATATATATATATATACCAATGCGAAATATTTAAGCTATTATATAATTACACATTTTACATTTAATTATAATAATATATTTTAAAACAAGAGTTTTACACTTACCAGTAACATAATGATGAAATAAAACTTTCTGTTATGATTTTTTTAAAGTTGAAAACGATCAAATGCTTTGTACATTCGTACATGGCATGGGTTTATTCTTCTTTAATACATAGTAATTTTAGTTATCATAATATCATTTAATAATTTCAAATTTCTGCACGTTCCTCAAAACATGACCCTTGAGTAATGCTATAAATAGAGCTTATATTTTCATATTTTATCCCATTAAATGTCTGATATATTTTTAAATATCTGTAGTTTATTGAAATGAAATATACTTTTGTAACACTGTTTCACATGACTATATAGTTTGGCCTATATATGTTTAAAAGTGCTTTAAATAAATTAAACATAATTATTCCTGATTTTGAGTCCACAGTACATTTTATTTTTACAAGTTTTATTTTATTACACCGTTAAAACATAAAAAACTATTGATTCAGTTGCTGGATTAATTTTAAACTATTTTTTAAATTTATTGTAAAAATAATGTTTTGGTTCTTTATAGGTGTTTATGTTAGAAATTTCATGATAATGATTTAAAAGTCTATAAAAATACATTTAAACTTTGTAAAAAGGTCTTATCATAATTTATTTAACTTTTGGAAAATAATTAATTGAGTAAGCAATTTATATATGTAGAAAGTATAAAAAGTTTTGGTTTGTAGATAAAAAATTATTTGGTAATATTATAACTTTAACAACTAATTGAGAGACATTATTTTTAAAAGTTAAAAAATATACTATTTAAGTATAAACTTTTATTGATTAAATTAAATTCAAAATCAAATTATATTTATTTACTACCAAATAGATAATGAGGATTTCTTTAATAGTATTTACTCAGAAACTACTAGAAACTTTGAATTATTTTCACGTAACTTTTAAGTTATGCATTTATTAAAAATAATAAAAATAAAGTGTGTCATTATTTTAAGTTGTAAAAAATTATAGATTCGTTACTTACGATTTGTGAATTGTATAAGCTTTTATATAATTACACGCTTCATATTTAATTATAATAATGTATTTCTAAATAAAACTTTTACCACTTCCAGTAATATAATGGTGAAAGAAAACTTTGTATTATGATTTTTTTTAAAGTTGCAAATAATCGAACGCCGTGCACATGACATGCGTTTATTCTCACCTAATACGTAATAATAGCATTCAATGATATCAATTTGTTGCACAATCCTCTTAAAATGACCCGAAAATAATGCTGTGCATAGAACATATATCATTATAATTTATCACTTTAAATGTCTTATACTTTTTATAAATATCTGGAGGTAATCGAACTGGATTATACTTTCATAATACTGTATCACATGACAGTATAATCTATGATGTATATCTTTAAAAGTGAGTTAAATAAAAATATTTATTTACGATTTTGAGTACTCAGTATATTTGTTATTTTTACAATTTTTATTTGATTTGCATCGTTAAGATATGAAAAATCATTAATTCAGTTACTGAATTAATTTTAAACTAATTTTTAAAATTATTGTAAAAATAATGTTTTTGATCTTTATAGGTGTTTATTTAAGAAATTTCGTGGTTACGATTTAAATTGTAATAAATAAAAATTTAAAGTTTCTGAAAACTCTTATCAAAATTTATTTATTCTTGTATCCTAGATGTAGAACTTATAACTTTATGCTTTATCTCATTAAATGTCTTTTATTTTTTATAATATCTGAAGGTTATAGAACTGAAATATACTTTCGTAACACTGTATCACATATAAGTGTTGTCTGTCTTGTATTTCTTTAAAAGTGCGTTAAATAAATTAAACCTATTTATTTATAATTTTGAGTACACAGCATATTTCTTATTTTTAAAATATTTACCTTATTCCATCGTTAAAATTTCAAAAATCATTGCTTCAGTTGCTGAATTAATTTTAAAATATTTTTAAATTATGTATTTTGTCTTTATAGGTGTTAATTTTAGAAATTTCCTGATAATAATTTAAAATTCGATAAATATACATTCAAAGTTTGTAAAAATTCTTATCAGAATTTATTTATACTTTTATCCTATATATAGCGCTTAAACTTTGTACTTTATCCCATTAAATCTATTTTATTTTTTAATGTCTGGAGTTTATCGAACTGAAATGGGCTTTTGTAACACTGTATCACATGGTAGTATATTCTGACATGTATATATTTAATAGTGCATTAAAGAAATTAAAAATATTTATTAACGATTTTGAGTACACAGCATATTTCTTAATTTTACAGTTTTTACTTTATTAAATCATTAAAATGTGAAAATTCTCTCCTTTAGTTGCTGAATTAATTTTAAAATAATTTTTAAAATTAGTTTTTTTGACTTTATAGGTGTTTATTTTAGAAATTTCACAGTAATGATTTAAAATTCAATAAATATACATTGAAAGTTTTAAAAGCTCTTAACAGAATTTATTTACCCTTTGCAAATAATCACTGTATTACATACTAGTGTAGTCTGGTTTGTATTTCTTTAAAAGTCAGTGAAATAAATTAAACATTTATTCACGAGTACACACCATATTTCTTATTGTCATAATTTTTATTTTATATCATTAAAATATGAAAAATCATTGCTTCAGTTGCTGAATGAATATTAAAATTATTTTATAAATTATGTATTTTGTCTTAATAGGAGTTTATTTTAGAAATTTCATGATAATGATTTAAAATTCGATAAATAAACATTCAAAGTTTGTGAAAACTCTTATCAGAATTTACTTATCCATGTATCCTATATATAGAGCTTATAACTTTATACTTTATCCCGTTAAATGTTTTTTTATTTTTTTTTTAATAGCTGGAGGTTTTTGTACTGAAATATACTTTCGTAACACTGTATCACATGACAATATAGTTTGACCTATATGTCTTTAAAAGTGCGTTAAATAAATTAAACCTATTTATTCACGATTTTGAGCTCACAGGGAATTTTATTTTTACAATATTTATTTTATCACACTGTTAAATCATGAAAAATCATTAATTCAGTTGCTGATTTAATTTTAAAATTATTTTATAAATTATGTATTTTGTCTTTATAGGTGTTTATTTTAGGAATTTCGTGATAGTGATTTAAAATTCGATAAATATACATTCAAAGTTTGTGAAAACTCTTATCAGAATTTATTTATCCATATATCTTATATAGACTATATATACTTTATAAATTAAAATTTATTTTTAATATATATAAATGAATTTTTTTCCTTTTATATATATTTATAACACAGTTTTATATATACTATTTTTTAAATACATTATATAATTAAGTATATTAAACATAATTATAATTTTACACATTTTATATTTACATAATTTATTTTTTCCAGATGTTTTATTTTATAAAAAAATTAAAATTTTATGTTTTAATATCTATTTATTTTTAAAAAAATTATTTGTAAAATTTTGTAAATAGAAATTTCATGTATATAAATATTTTAATATCATATAATTTTTATAAAAAATTTTTATCATTATTTTTTTTAAAATTTAATCCTTATCTTATATATAGAGCTTATAACTTTATACTTTATCCCATTAAATGAATTTTATTCCTTTTAATATCTGGAGGTAATCGGACTGAAATATACTTTCATAACACAGTATCACATGAGGATATTATCTGGTATCTACATCTTTAAATGTACGTTATATAAATTAAGTATATTTATTCACGGTTTTGATCTCACAGCACATTTTATTTTTACAATATTTATTTTATCACACAGTGAAAACATGAAAAATCATTAATTCAGTTCCTGATTTAATTTTAACTAATTTTTTTAAATTTTTGTAAAAATAATGTTTTTGATCTTTATAGGTGTTTATTTTAGAAATTTCGTGGTAATGATTTAAAATTCAATAAATATACATTCAAAGTTTGTGAAAACTCTTACCAGAATTTATTTATCCTTTTATCCTCAAGAGCTTATACCTCTATACTTTATCATATTAAATGCCTTTTATTTTTTTTTTAATATCTGGAGGTTATCGAGAACTGAAATATATTTTCGTAACACTGTATGGAGTTTCTGGCTTATATTAGTGCTAAATAAATTAAACCTATTTATTCACGATTTTGAGTACACAGCAAATTTCTTATTTTTACAATTGTTTCTTTATCCCATCGTTGGAATATAAAAAAAATCATTACTTTAGTTGCTGAATTAATTTTAATATAGTTTTTTAAATTTTGTATGTTGTCTTTTAGGTGAATTTTAGAAATTCATGATGATTTAAAATTCAATATATACATTCAAAGTTTTTAAAACTCTTATCAGATTTATTTATCCTTTATCTGGCTTTCTAATCATATATTTTTTATGATATGTATCGAAAAATATATTTTTGTATTATAATATTTTGGTTATCTTTAAAAATTAATAATTATAAATTTTTTTTCAATTTTATAAAAATTTTAGAAAAAATGTATTTTTTATTTAATTTATTATATATTGTTTAAAATTTTATTTATTATGAATATAAAAATAATTATTATTTTTTATTTATTAATTAGTCAGTAAAATATTATACTAAATACTTATGACTTCTAGTATATAAAACTTTAAAATTTTTATACTTTTTTTATTTCTTTTTTACTATTAAATAAACAATATAAGTATATCTTTAAAAAAAATAACTATTTTTTTTTATCTGTCAATAATAATCATAAACATTTTCATGAAAATAAAACTTTAGCTTATTTTTAATTTTTTAAAAAAATAATAAATTAAACCTATTTATTCACGATTTTGAGTACACAGCAAATTTCTTATTTTTACAATTGTTTCTTTATCCCATCGTTGGAATATAAAAAAAATCATTACTTTAGTTGCTGAATTAATTTTAAAATAATTTTTTAAATTATATATGTTGTCTTTTTAGGTGTTAATTTTAGAAATTCCATGATTATGATTTAAAATTCGGTAAATATATATTCAAAGTTTTTAAAACTCTTATCAGAATTTATTTACTCTTGGAAAAATAACTAAGTAAACAATTTATGTGATATGAACAAAAAAATATTGGTTCGTAGATAAAATATTTGGTAAAGTTATCTTTAATAATTACACCTTTAATAATTATTTGAGAGAAATCTTTTTGAGAGTTCAAAAATATACTTTTTATGCATAAACATTTATTCATTAAGTTCAATTTAAAAGGAAATTATATTTATTTGCTACCAAAGATATAATGAGCATTTCTTTAATAGTATTTATTCAGAAACTACTAGAAACTTTAAATTACTTTCAGTTTACTTCTAAGTTATGCATTTATTAAAAATAAACATATAAAAATAAAGTATGCCATTCTTTTAAGTTGTAAAAAAACTGACAGATTTGTTACTCACGATCTGTGAATTGCATATTTTTTCAATGAGACAAAATAAAACGATAAAGCTTGATTTTCCGCATGGTAGTGTAGTCTGGCTTGTATTTCTTTAAAAATGCGTTAAATAAATTAAATCTATTTATTCACGATTTTGAGTACACAGGAAAATTTTTATTTTTACAATTTTTACTTTAATACATCGCTAAAATATGAGAAATCGTTACTTCAGATGCTGAATTAATTTTAAAATATTTTTTTAAAATTATGTATGTTGTCTTTTTAGGTGTTAATTTAAGAAATTCCATGATTATGATTTAAAATTCGGTAAATATACATTCAAAGTTTTTAAAACTCTTATCAGAATTTATTTACTCTTGGAAAAATAACTAAGTAAACATTTTTTATGTGATATGAACAAAAAAAAATATGAACAAAATATTGGTTCGTAGATAAAATATTTGGTAAAGTTATCTTTTATAATTACACCTTTAATAATTATTTGAGAGAAATCTTTTTAAGAGTTCAAAAATATACTTTTTACATATAAACTTTTATTGATTAAGTTCAATTTAAAAGCAAATTATATTTATTTGCTACCAAAGATATAATGAGCATTTCTTTAATAGTATTTATCCAGAAACTACTAGAAACTTTAAATTACTTTCGGTTTACCTCTAAGTTTTGCAATTATTAAAAATAAACATATAAAAATAAATTATGCCATCCTTTTAAGTTGTAAAAAAACTGATAGATTCGGTACTCACGATCTGTGAATTGTATATTTTTTTCAATGCGACAAAATAAAACGATAAAGCTTGATTTTGCCTCTTCCCTTCAAAACTTTGATATTGTGTATTAAAACATTTTTATTCTAGTCCGATTATAAATAATATACAAAAAAAAGAGGAAATGTAACATCAAAGGTTTGAAGCGAAAGCCAAAACTCTTAACGGAAAAAAAAAACCTTAGCGTCAAATGAGATTTCATTCAAACTAGATATTTTCTCGTTGCACCCATAACATTCCGCCTGCTGTGAAGATAATTCAACCATGATTCTTTTTATGGAGCTATTTTACCTTCTATCAAAACACTTAAAATATTGTAAAAACACCTGGTTTCAAAGAAAAAGAACATATTTACACAGTACTCTCAAAATATTAAATATTCTTTCCGAAAGTTTTAAAACTATTTAAACTTTGAGGGTTTTTTCAATCGAGTGTTATTTATCTGAAATGTTGATACTATTTATATCGGAGATTCTTCTTTGAAATAGTCTGACTTCATTTTTATTTCGATCCGTTATTTTGTATTACTTGATGATAAAGTGGAAGCATGTAAACAAAGAAATATTTATGGTTTCACATTTTTGTTTTGAAATACTTTTAGAGAGGATATACATTTTTAAAACTTATGATAATTTCTATTCATAATTTTGAACATATTTATATTTGATGTTGTCTCTGCCTTGTGGCACTTGGTCAAACAAAGCGCGATTGAGCCATAGGCTACTCATATTAAGCATCCGTCTATGTTAAAAACGTCATTTTTTGCCAAAAATCATAATTTGTTTTTATTTATCTGTTATAAAATTTCAATTCTTTTAGGCTTCTAAATCTGTTTTTGTTTTGTATCTTCGTTATTTCAAAGAAAAGTTAATGGCTGTTTAAACATCAGTGACAGCTGTCAAAACAAAACGGAAGTAGAGACTTTGGATCCGGAAGTTGGGAATTTAAAACCGTTTAAAGAGCATTTTTGGACAACACGTTTTAAATTTTCATGAAGATTAGTTTAAACATTTTTCCATTATTTTCAATAATTAGCAACTTGGTAATTAGGAAGTTTTGAAGCAAGAAAGCGTGGAGAATTTTAAACATGTATTTAAATTTTTCAATAGTTAAAGTTGCTTTCATAAACTTCAAATGCGTTTTTCTTACAACAGTATTTTTAACAAGATGTTGAAATTTAAAATGTGATTTCTCAAAAAATTCTTAAAATATTTTGTTGAAAATTATTATGAATGCTTTTGATAGTATTTACTAGTAAATGACCTAAAAGCTTTAAAATTGGATAATTTTTAATGATATTATACTCATAGCTAGATATAAAGGTAACGAAAACTCGTTAAAAATTCAATGTGTATGATTTTGAAGGATAAAATTTTTTTACCAAATGTAAATTCAGCAAAGATTTTAGGTGATTCACTAGTCCAGTGTATAAGAAATGTGTTGCATAAAAAAATATTGAAATAATTTAATTTTATTAAAAAATAGACCTTTTGGAAAACCCCGATTTTTTTACTAAATTTTCTTCATTTATTATAAATTTTATAAAAACATCTCTAGGAATACATTTTTAAGTGCAGTTCTGTATGATAATATAAAAAATAAATCTAAAAATGTAAAATCATGAACTAGTTTCTCAGTTTAAAGAAAAAAGTTCTCCGAACTTAGACGGATATCTTAACCCTTAATTTGACAAGATGTTTTTTCATATATTTTTTAATTTCTCTTATTTTCCCATGTCTGTACAGACATTAGAATCTCTGTAAAATAAAATATCATTTTCCTATGATTTTTAGATAATTAATGCCTGCTGTGGCGAACACTGACAATTATGTTACACAGTAATTATAAATATACATCTCCGGTTTAGTGGCCAGACTTGGCCAAATTAAGTTTTAAGGCAAAAAAGTGAGCCTGTTTTAACGAGCATCTCAAGGGTGAAATTACGACTTCTTGCTCAAGTGGGTCCTTGTGATTTTGAAGCAGGGAACGAAGCAGAATATCTATAGGGTTGTCCTGCTACACTCAGAGGTATAGATTGAGTACTCGGAGGATATAGCTAAATTTTTCAATAAAACTTATATTAGTGCTGTCTGGGGATAACTAAAAAAAGGTTAGCCATACGATATTAAAATATTGTATTTAAGGCTATTACAACTATTGACCATGTCATTTTCGCTGTTTTCTATACATTGTGGAGTGTAAATGAAATATATTTAGAGGTAGAAGTTTGAAATATTAAAATTAAGTTTACGATAACTTCAGGAAGTGTTATACCTCTTTTGATTGCATTATAAACGTTAAATTTTTAAAATTTTAAATTTTTTTCTGAATCATATGAACACTTTGTGGGTATAACTCAAAAACCATTAGTCGTGAAATATTAAACCTTTGTATTTATGACTCTGTTGTTGTTGTTGATTCTCATGCGACTTGCACAAACCATGAAAGATTGCGCCTGTAGGCTCTCGTATTAAGGCCAAGGGGTGCGTCTTTTGGTTTTAATGAGTGCCTTTAAGGTGAAAGAACGACTTCACTCAAGTAGGTCCTCGTAATTTTGAAGCAGAAACCAAGCAGAATACCCATAGAATTGGCCTTCTACTCTCAGATGTATAGATTGATTACTCGGAGGATATAGCGAAATTTTTAATATAACGTATATTAGTGCTGTATAGGGAAAGCTAAACAAAGGTTAACCATACAATATTAAAATATTGTATTTAAGGCTATTGCAATTACTGGATACGATCATGTCGTTTTCACTGTTTTTTATACAAGGTGGAGTGTAAATGAAATATATTTAGACGTAGCAGTTTGAAATACTAAACTTAAATTTATGATAACTTCTAGAAGTGTTACACCTCATGTAGTATAAACGTTGAATTTTTAAAAAATTTTAATTTTTTTCTGAATCATATTAACACCGTGTGGGTATAACTCAAAAACCATTAGTCGTGAAATATTAAACCTTTGTATTTATGACTCTGTTGTTGTTGTTGTTGTTTCTCATGCCACTTGGACAAACCAAGAAAGATTGAGCCTGTAGGCTCTCGTATTAAGGCCAAAGGGTGCGTCTTTTGTTTTATTGAGTACCATTAAGGTGAAAGAACGACTTCTCTTAAGTGGATCCTCTCAATTTTGAAGCAGGGACCAAGCAGAAGACCCACAGACTTGGCCTTCTACTCTCAGAGGTATAGATTGATTACCCGGAGGATATATCGGAATTTTTAATATAACGTATATTAGTGCTGTCAGTCACCCTTAAAAAGGTTAACCATACAATTTTACGATTGTCTTTTAATATTGCTACTGGATATATTTTATTTACGTTTTTTATTCAAGGTGGAGTGTAAATGAAATATATTTAGACGTAGCAGTTTGAAATACTAAACTTAAATTTATGATAACTTCTAGAAGTGTTACACCTCTTTTGATTGCAGTATAAACGTTAAATTTTTAAAAATTTAAAATTTTTTTTCTGGATCATATTAACACCGTGTGGGTATAACTCAAAAACCATAAGTCGTGAAATATTAAAACTTTGTATTTATGACTTTGTTCAGATGTTTCTCATGCCACTTCAAACCAAGAACGATTGATTGTAGGCTCTCTAAATTTTTGTTTATTGAGTAATTA
Source organism: Pardosa pseudoannulata (assembly GCA_032207245.1). NCBI lineage: Eukaryota > Metazoa > Arthropoda > Arachnida > Araneae > Lycosidae > Pardosa > Pardosa pseudoannulata. The sequence goes on along the minus strand of CM063510.1, from coordinate 5,768,567 downwards.
TTGAAGAACGACTTTCTAAGTATTCATAATTTTGAACAGGGACCAACAGAAACCATAGACTTGGCTGCCAACCCAGAGGTATTGCTGAGAACTTGAGGACATTGTGACCGAACTATTTTTATTAATTTAACTAACACAGAGAATTTTACGATTGTCTTTTCCAATTAAGCTACCGTGGCTCATATTTTATTTACGTTTCATCAAGGATTAACATTTAAAAATTTATAAACATATAATATAAATTGCAGAAAGTGTGATCATATTATAATTTGGTCTGGAAGCTGTAGCAGAGCTCATACTTCACTTCAATTTCTTGTGATTAAATAACTTGTAAAGTATTTAGCAAATTAAATTAATTATTCCCAGCATTTTACATAATTAATGTATAACGGAATACATGATTTCAGAACTGATTATCTGATATAAAATAAATATCTAAACCTCAGAATTTAAATTTAAAATGTCAAATCTAATCTTTGAATTTTTTTTTCCAGTTAGTACATAAATCTTTCTATCTGAAATTAATCGAAAATTTCTAGAATATTTAACATTTCCAAAAACAGAATAACATAAATACTCCATACAGTAATATCAATTTTGGCATTGTTGCAGGACATTAAACTATTTTATTAAATTAAATTTATTGTAAGAAATATTTTACATTTTAATTGTCGTGCTGAAAACAGTTATCTAATTGCATGGTTTATATATGTAAGTGTCTCAAAATGAATAAGCATTTTGAAATAAATCAATATTTGTGACATTATTGAATGTCAATTAAACGTTCGCCAAACCATACCAATCACATGTCAGCATGGATTTGTCATTTTAACTGAAGGTTTGTGAATAGGTATGATTATTCAATACCTTCCTACTCAGCTGTCCTGTCTTTAAATACTCCGCATAAGAGAAATTATGTAATGCCACACTAATTATGTACTGTATAGGCTTGTAAGAAACGTGAAAAATCTCATATATGCTTGCTGCGTGAGACAGTTATGTAAAAATACCATTCTAAAACATATTAATTATTAATTTGCATTTTTGGCAGATAATTACAATCATGCATATTTTGATTTCTTCGGTTACATTTAGTTATTTATTATTTTGACGATAGTTTTTTTTCTATTTAATACAGAATTTTGTTTATACTTACATACGATATGGCTCAGCTTAATGTATGGATGTAAGTAGGCAAGTATGAATGAATTTTACTTCCACTTTTTTTCATACTCTCTCTCATAGAGAGTAAATTTGATAAAAGATTATTAGCCTTATAACGTCAAGTTTCCTTATATGAAGACAAAAAATAAAATAGTGTGATCAAAACCTTTTTTTCTTTATATATATATATATATATATATATATATATGCATATCTTCCAAATAAATTTTCAATCATTTGCAACTATTTATATATAAAATTGGGATTTAAGTGAACGTTTTATGATTTTAGAAGATTACAAATACAGGGTGTTTCAAAAATGACCGGTATATTTGAAAAATTAATGAAAACTAAATGGACAGTGATAGAAATTCACAGTTTATTGCAATGTGCTTGAGACAATAGTAAATTTTCAGGCAGAAAAACTTTAAAATTAGTTGCAATATTCCACAACAGATGGCGCTGCAGTCTGGAAAAATCTAAACTACGATATTTGTCTGTAAGTAGTCTTAAAATGCCAGGTGTGCCGCCACTATCCAGAAACAATTGAATAACTGGAACAGTACATCTGTTCTGCATGTGAAGCCATCCCGCCTGAGACGTTTACACGGGTTTCTGATAATTTCGTTCTGAGAATATGCCATATTATTTCTGCGCATGGTGGATATCTGGAAAATATCCTAGTTTAGATTTTTCCAGACAGTAGCATCATCTGTTGTGGAACATTGTGACTAATTTTGAAAGTTTGTTTGCCTAAAAATTTAATATTGTATAAAGTTTATTGAAATAAACTGTGTATTTCTATCAGTGTCCATTTAATTTATATTTATTTTTCAAATACACCGGTCATTTTTTAAACACCCTGCAAATTTACTTTTGGATAAGTTACATAAACTGAAATCCTGAAATTTAAATAGATTGATGTCTCAGAAAAATTTCAAGTATAGAAAAGGCGTCGGTGTAATCGGGACCCCTGAAATAAGTAATCAAACTAGCTTTAGGACCTCGTCGAGGTGCACTCCAGCATTGAAAGAAATGACAAAGCTGTGAGGGAGGAGGGACACGATGGTGAAGATGATTGTATTCACAGGAGCATTCGTCGGCAAGGGATGTCTATAGTGTACGACCAAAGAAGAACAATCTAAATACTTGATAGCTGATTCTAATAGCTTTACATCAAAATACGGTTGAGGGTTTGGAACCCGATCCGACCTAAGATCCGCCTTGTTCGTTAAAAGTAACTGGGGCATGTAAAATATGTCCATGCTCACAGTATACTCCAAGTTCTCAATTAGTACCTCTGGGGTGGCAGGCCAAGAGTATGTGTCTTCTGCTTGGTCCTTTCTTCTAAATTTGACTTGAGATGCTCGTTAAAACGAAAGGTGCCCCTCTTTGCCTTAATATAGTAGCGTATGGCTCAATCGTACTTGGTTAGACCAAGTGGCATAAGACAACAAAAACAGCATTATGATACATTGGTTACAATGTGAATTACACCTGTCCATCTAATTTGCCTAAATTAGAATGGAGAATTATTCAACAGACATGGACTATTATTCCAGTTATGATTAGAAAGTACATATCGGAAATTCCGAAGAATATATATTTTAAAAAAGGTCATTTTTGATTCTGTTTACACTATGTTTTTATGCTGTTAAATGTAAATTATATTTTTTAAATAGGATTGTTTTTTTTTAAATAACACGTATTTTTTGTGAAAATTTTAGTGGCAAACTAAATATATTTGCTTTCTACTAAAATATTACTTTTCCAAACATTATACGTAGCATTGCTTTTCTATCTATAACAATTTAAAAGTCATTTTGTATTTTTTTTTCTTTCTGTTAAAAAGGTAAGAGAATTTTTTTTCGGTGATCCAAATTTTCTGCCGTGCAGCAGCAAATTTCTAATGATCCCAGTCATCGCAACAGCGACACATAACGGCTACCAATCAGCTATTGACCTATGAGAGGTATGTCATTCTTCGAAGATTAATGTGGTTCAACCCAATAAAGAGCAAAGTATACAAAGGTAAGCTCAAGACTACCGGGAAGAACGGTAGGAAAATATCACTGAGGTACTCGTTGTGCGTGAAACCCGTACATACCTAAAGCAGATGTGCCCCAAGGGGTAATTAAAAACATTAGGCAATTAATGTAATAAGAGCGCAATGTTGTATTTTATAAAATAAGTGTAAAAATAATTATAGAAAATTTTGATATTTTACAATTTTCCGTTCAATTCCTAAAATATTTTTTTCCATGTAGCAGACGATGCATGCATTAGGTAGAATCCCAGTTCCGGAGGGCCGACCGCCATGTTTTTGGCTCTATTTTTGCAAAAGTGACTGCCAAATTGTCGCCAAGTTATGTTTACAATTCGTGCTTCGTTTTGATTTAATTTATACCCAGTTTCAAAGCATATATTGAACAAAAAAAAAGGTTTACAAATTTTTTTAAGATGAATAAAAATTAACAGGAAAAGAAAATATAAATTAGAGCAAGGTTTGCCAGAAAACTGGGTTCTAGAATCTGGCGACGCTTAGTCCACGCCTAGCGTGCCCACTGAAGTTGGTTCGACGGGCCACCCGAACTAGGATACCTCCCCAGATATTATCCGAACAACTTAACAAGGTTGCGAACCTGTTACTCATATAAACCACCCGAGAAGAAAGTGTTTAAGGTATGCTACGGACGCGAGTAACATTACCACCCCTAGATCTCATAATTTAGAAGCAGGGGCCAAGCAGAAGATGCCTAAACTTGGCCTACCACTCCCAGAGGTATCGTTTGTGAACTTTGAGGAGTTTATAACAACGAACATATTTTACTTTCCCAATGCACCTTTAGCTAACACGGCGGATCTTAGGACGGCTCCAGCCCCTAACCCTCAACCTTTCAGCTACGAGATCGCTGCCTTTGCTGACTGAGCTAATGCGGATATATCTCAAATGTGTGTGATGGGACATAGATAAAAGCAATGTTTTAAAAGTCAGTAAACATTTATGTATCTAAATTTCTTATTGTTTTACAGAAGACTTCAAATAATATAGTGTCTTCAACTAAATGATTTTAAAGCTATCGTGTAAGATATTTACATTGAAACATACATGAGCTAATGCGGATGTATCTCAAATGTGTGTGATGGGACATAGATAAAAGCAATGTTTTAAAAGTCAGTAAACATTTATGTATCTAAATTTCTTATTGTTTTACAGAAGACTTCAAATAATATAGTGTCTTCAACTTAAATGATTTTTAAAGCTATCGTGTAAGATATTTACATTGAAACATACATGAGCTAATGCGGATATATCTCAAATGTGTGTGATGGGACATAGATAAAAGCAATGTTTTAAAAGTCAGTAAACATTTATGTATCTAAATTTCTTATTGTTTTACAGAAGACTTCAAATAATATAGTGTCTTCAACTTAAATGATTTTTAAAGCTATCGTGTAAGATATTTACATTGAAACATACATGAGCTAATGCGGATATATCTCAAATGTGTGTGATGGGACATAGATAAAAGCAATGTTTTAAAAGTCAGTAAACATTTATGTATCTAAATTTCTTATTGTTTTACAGAAGACTTCAAATAATATAGTGTCTTCAACTTAAATGATTTTTAAAGCTATCGTGTAAGATATTTACATTGAAACAAAATGCTACCACTTTTGTAACACCTTTTTTGCGTAGATAACAAAACTGTTTCAATTGTTGCAACAAATATTGCATAACATTTTTATCGTTTTGAAAATAGCGATAAAATTTATTATGTCTTAAAACAAAAAAAAACTATTGTTATTTTATTCTTTGTCTCTTATATTTTCAGAATGAAATACGAAAAAATTTTATTGGTTAAAAGCAATATAATGTTCAGCATAAAATTAAATCATTATTCTATAGTAATAATGTTTTCTAAATACGTTTTATTTTAATTACCTTTTGTTTCAAATTCAGATCCAATAACCGTTAATTGAAAATTTAGTTAATTATGGATAATCAAATATGATCTCATTTACTTAAAAATTTAAGTTCACACATACCTAGTGATGACGTATTTAATATTTTTTTCCTTCCACGCTTTTTCTAAAACACATCATTTATTAAATTCAACCTACTTTAGGATAACAGCTTACTGAAAAGAATGTTATTGTTTACAGTATTTTTGAAGGAAAAGGTAATTAATAATATTTCAGCAACAAAAAAAAGACGTGTTTAATAAATTTTCAGTCTAATGTATCTTGAAATTTACGCTTTATCATTTCTTACAAAGAAAAAACACCTTATTTTTTTCAGGCATAATTTTAAAATCATTTATATCTCTTTTGAAAAGACGTAGATCATTTCACAGCAAATTAGAATGCAAGTCTTTGAAGAATATATACGTGCGGTAAAAAATATCTTTTATAATTAAATGGGTTTTTTTTTTAATTTTTTAAGTAAATAATTTTATTTTTTTATTTTTAATAAAACTTAATAGAATTGTAAAAATTAATTAATTGTAAAACATTTTACATTTGGTGTCTTTTTTTAGAATTTTTTTTAAATCCATATATTTTAAGAATTTTTATATTTTTACTTTTTATTCCTTAACCATACAAAAAACTATAAAATTTATTTGCATTAGTATGTTAAAAATAATATTTTTAAAAAATCTCATACGTACACCACATAATAGTTTTAAACGGATAATATAATATACATCTTTTAGCATAGTACATTATAGCATCATATTTCAGCATAATACGTAGTTTAGCATAATACTTTATGAGGATTATTATTTACATATTCACTACAAAGTGAAAATTTTATTTAATTTTTCAAAGTAATGGCAGTGTATGTATAGACTTTATTGTCTGCAATCTGGTGTTTCCCCACAACGGTGTTTTTTTATTAAACTGTGATTTTTGGTAACACAGATATATCTTCTAAACTAAAAAAATTAATACCTCCTTTTTATGGTGACAGCCAAAATGTGTTTTTAAAATTTCTCTAAACTTACAGTGTTATTTTTTATCCCTTACCCATAAAGAAAACTATAGTATTTCATTCCATTAAAACATTTAAAAAATAATATTTAAAAATACCTCATATATTTAACGTCATTGCAAGAAGTATGTCGTATGATATGTCAATAAAATTATCCTTTACGCCTTATCTACAAGATTCAGAGTTCAATAACGGAGTTCAGAGTTAAAGTGACTGTCTTGTGTATGAATATCGAAACTTCAACCTGCAGCATTAATAATCGTTAAAGTGAGATTTTTCGTTACTCAGTTATTACTTCTAGACAAAAACATTTCCTTACTACAATTTTTAATTTAACTCCCTACGAAGCAGAAATAAATTATAATAATTTAAATTTATTCAAAACAAATGACAGATTTTTTTTCTTCAAAAGGACCTAAAATCTATTGTCTCGACAGTTTAGAAAGCATGGCTACAACTTCGTATAAATTCATTGATATCTTAGTGTAGCATTATTTTATGCCCATTCTACTGACTATCTTTGGCTCTACATTTGGGTTTGGGAGCAGAGCTAACAGCTCTGCTATAAAAATAACTGTTGTGAAGTAAACAAAAAATGAATTATCCAGCTGTCCTATGGAAGATCATTTGGAAAAGGAATAAGGATTTTGCATATTAGAACATGGATATTATAACATTATAAAGGACTGCAAAGCGAAAAGATGACAGCCAAATCTCAAATGGTTGGACTCTATTAGCTTAAAGGAGGCATAATTTTAAAATCGTTTATATCTCTTTTGAAAAGACGTAGATAATTTCACAGCAAATTAGAATGTAAGTGTTTGAAGAGTATATAAGTGCGGTATATACTCTTTTCTCATTAAATATATTTTTTTAAACTTTTTAAATTATATAATTTTCATTTTTTATTGAAACTTAACATAATTGTAAAATCCAGTAAAACATTTTACATTTAGTCTCTTTTCACTCAAAAACAGAAATTTTTTTAAATGTATAAACTTTAAGAATTTTTATATTTTTATTTTTTATTCCTTAAACATACGAAAAACTAAGTATGTAACTAAGTATGTACAAAGTAAAACTAAGTAAAATATTTAGTCGCATTAATAAGCTTAAAAATTAATATTTTTTAAAAAATCTCATATGTACTCTACATAACAGCTTTAAACGGATATTAAAATATACATTTTTTAAAATTTAGCATAATATGTCATCAGAATTATTATTTACACATTCACTACAAGGTTAAAATTTTATTTAATTTTTCCAAATAATGGCAGTTTATGTGTAGAGCTCATAGTCTATAATCTGGTGTGGACTGTAACGATCCGTTACATGAACACAAAAAGAACGAGGGGCCCAAAGGTGACCTTTCGCCGTGGACTCACGATTAGCCTCGAATATAACCAGGTGGTCTAAGCACCTTAATTGAAAACTGTTCATATCCGGCTCCTCATCGTCTGGGCATTGTAAACCTGCTGAATGGAACGACGCTGTGGAAAGTGTGTACATAATTAGAGTGCACCTTGCCGCCCATTAGCGGTTACAAAAAAAGGCCATTAAGTTGATTAAGTCGATGGATCTGAGGAAATGCCTTTCGACACATCTGGGAACAAAACAGCTGATCCAAAGCTTGGGAGTGACCACAAGATTACGTCACCCTGGTTCTGGAAGTTTCTCGAAGGACCGAGAAAAAGGGAGCGAGTGCCGCTATAAAAATAGGGACAGGACTAGAACGGAGGCTTTTTGTTATTCTCGAGGCTTCTACCTGATAGAGCCTGGTCGCTCAAGGACCGCTCGTATCTCCGTGTCTGGAGCTTTTTTTTAGAGACCGCCAGCGTCTCTGTTGCTAGAAAGTCGACCTTCGACATGGGAATTCCTTCCCCGTTATCTGCAAATTTTTAGTTAACTTCTTGCATAGAAGTAGGCAGCCGAGAGTGACTTTGCTCTCGAATTTGGATCGTCTTGCATCCTGAGATTTTCTTCACGAATCCCAGCGTGATACGCACTCGGAACTTCCGAACCTTGCTGTGAAAGCCAAATGTGCTAATCGACAGAGAGTGATCGTGTCAGCATTAGTCCCGGCACTAATTAGTTCCCAACTCTTGTGATTGGAAGCCCTAGCCATACTGTTTCGGTATACCACGTATCCTTGTGTGTGAATATTATCTCTGTACGAGATCCCTGAATGTTAACATCCTACTGAATTTGTACATAGCTGTACATAATTTATTCTACTGAATTAAATATTTAATCCAGAATACCTAAATTTCTAGCCTGTTTCATAGACGGCCTCGCCTACTTTATTCCCAGTACGTTACAGGACACAGAACGGTATTGTTTGCTAAGTTGTGCTTTTTAGTTGCACAGATATTTCTTCTAAACCAAAAGTTTTTACTATTTCCCTTTTTCGGTTAAAACCAAAATGGGATTTCAAAATTTCTATAAATTTATAATTCTCTAAATTTTTAAAAATGCGTTTTTAAAAATTCTAAAAATTTACAGATTTGTAAGTTTTATTTCTCAAAAAACGTTTTTGTGTATGCAAAGCTAAACTTCAACCTGCGGTATTAATAATCTTTAAAGTGAGATTTTTTTATTACTCAGATATTTCTTGTAAACAAAAACATTTCCCTATTACAATCCTTTCTGTTTCCTTTAACTCCCTAGGAAGCAGAAATAAATAATAATAATTTAAAATTAATCAAAGCAAATAGCAGATTATTTTTCTTGATATGGACTTTCAACTGTTTAGAAAGCATGGCTACAACTTCATAAAAATCCATTGATATCTTTGTGTTGCATTATTTTATACCCGTTCTATAGATTGCCTCTAGTTTAGGGGTTGTCCACAGGGCTGACAACTCTGCCTTGACAAAAATTAATTGTTGGGAAGTGTAAAGAATGAATTACAGATCTGTCCTATGAAAAAACATCCGGAAAATATATGAGGACTTTGCATATTAGAACATGGACATTATAGCTTTAAAAATGATTGCAGACCTAAAAGATGACAGTCAAACCTCAAATGGTTGGACTCTATTGATTTAAAGGAAGCATAAATTTAAAATCATTTATATCTCTTTTAAAAAGACGTAAATCATTTCACAACAAATTGGAATGCAAATTTCTGAAGACTGTATACGTGCGGTAAAAAATTACTTTTCTAAGTAAATGTTTTTTTAAATATTTTAATTAAATAATTTTATTTTTTATTTTTAACAAAATTTTAGATAATTGTAAGAACTAGTTAATCGTAAAACATTTTACATTTAGTGTCTTTTCCGTTCAAATACAGAATTTATTTTTAATCCATAAATTTTAAGAATTTTTATATTTTTATTTTTTATTCCTTAACCATCCAAAGAACTATAATATTTACTTACATTAATATGTTAAAAAATAATACTTTTAAAAAATCTCATGTGTACACCACATAATAGCTTTAAACGTATATTAAAATATGCATCTTTTAGCATAATTCGTTATAGCATATTATTTTAGCCTAATGCGTAATTTAGCATAATACGTTAAGGATTATTATTTACTTACTTAATTATTTATTTAGGATTATTATTTACACATTCACAACAAGGTGAAAATTTTAATTAATTTTTCAAAGAAATGGCAGTGTATGTGTATATTTTATTATCTGCAATCTTGTGTGGCCCACAACAGATTTGTTTGTTAAACTGCGATTTTTCGTTACATAGATATATTTTCTACACTAAAAGTTTTTACTACCTCCCTGTTCTGGTTAAAGTCAAAATGTGTTTTTAAAAATTCTCTAAATTTACAGTTTCATGTTTTATTCTTTACACATCCAGAAAACTATAATATTTTATTCCATTAAAACATTTAAAAAATAATATTTAAATACCTCATATATTTAAAGTCATTGCATTAATATTTAATTATAAATTTTTTTATGTTACATTATGCTTCAATAAAATAGTTCTTTACACATTCTCTACAAGTTTCAGAGTTTATATCATTTCTTAAAGCAACGGACTCGTGTATGGAAAGCTCAACTTCAACCTACAGCATTAATAATCGTTAAAGTGAGAATTTTTGTTTCTCAGATATTTTTTCTAAACAATAAAATTCCCCTATTACAATATTTCCTTTAAACAATTAGACTCTATTAACTTAAAGGAGGCATAATTTTAAAATCCTTTATATCTATTTTGAAAAGACGTAGATCATTTCACAGCAAATTAGAATGCAAGTCTTTGAAGACTATATACGTGGGGTAAAGAATATCATTTCAAATTAAATGTTTTTTAAAATATTTTAATTAAATAATTTTATTTTTTATTTTTAACAAAATTTTAGATAATTGTAAAAACTAGTTAATTGTAAAACATTTTACAATTAGTGTCTTTTCCGTTCAAATACAAATTTTTTTTAATCCATAAATTTTAAGAATTTTTATATTTTTATTTTTTATTCCTTAACCATACAAAAAACTATAATATTTCCTTGCATTAATATGTTAAAAAATAATACTTTTAAAAAATCTCATGTGTACACCACATAATAGCTTTAAACGTATATTAAAATATGCATCTTTTAGCATAATTCGTTATAGCATACTATTTTAGCATATTGCGTAATTTAGCTTAATACGTTATCAGGATTATTATTTACACATTCAATACAATGTGAATATTTTATTTAATTTTTCAAAGAAATGGCAGTGTATATGTAAAGTTTATTGCCTGGAATCTGGTGTGGTCCATAACAGTGTTGTTTTTTAAACTGTGATTTTTCGTTACATAGATATATTTTCTAAACTAAAAATTTTTACTTCCTCCCTGTTTTGGTAAAAGCCAAAATGTGTTTTTTAAAAATTCTATAAATTTACAGTTTTCTTTTTTTCTATACTCATCCAGGAAACTATAATAGTTAATTCCATTAAAACATTTAAAAAATAATATTTAAAAAACCTCATATATTTAATGTCATTGCAAGAATATTTAATTATACATTTTTATGTCGTATGATAAGTCAATGACATTATCATTTACCCATTCTCTACAAGATTCAGAGTTTATATCATTTTTTAAACCAATGGTCTTGTGTATGCAAAGCTAAACTTCAACCTGCAGTATTAATTATCGTTAAAGTGAGATTTTTTTATTACTTAGTTATTTCTTCTAAACAAAAGCTTTCCCGTATGAAAATCTTTCCTTTAACTCCCTACGAATAATAAATAAATAATTTAAAATTATTTAAAGCAAATAACAGATTATTTTTCTTCAAATGGGCTTAAAATCTATTGTTTCAACTGTTTAAGAAGTATGGATACAACTGACATATAAATTCATTTATATCTTAGTGTTGCATTATTTTATACACATTCTGTTGACTGCCGTTCTCTCTACATTAGAGGTGCTACTCAGAGGCGATAACTGTGCTATAAAATATAACTGTTGTGAATTCAAAAGAATGAATTATCCTGCTGTCCTATGAAAAACCATTTTTAAAGGAATAAGGACTTTCCATATTGGAACATGGACTTTATAACACTATAAAGGACTGCAACCCGAAAAGATAACAGCCAAACCACAAATGGTTGAACTCCATTAACTTAAAGGAGGCATAATATTAAAATCATTTATATCTGTTTTGAAAAGATGTAGATTATTTCCCAGCAATTTAGATTGCAAGTGTCTGAAGAATATATACGTGCGGTATATACTCTTTTCTCATTAAAAGTATTTTTAAATTTTTTAAAGTAAATCATTTTTATTTTTTATTGAAACTTAACATAATTGTAAAAACCAGTAAAACATTTTACATTTGGTTTCATTTCAGTAAAAGACTGAAATTTTTTTTAAATCCATAAACTTTAAGAATATTTATATTTTTATATTTTATTCCGTAATCATTCAAAAAACTAAGTATGTAACTAAGTATGTACTAAGTAAAACTAAGTAAAATATTTAGTCACATTAATAAGCTTAAAAAGTAATATTAATAAAAAATCTCATGTGTACTCTACATAACAGCTTTAAACGGATATTCAAATATACAGTTCTTAAAATTTAGTATAATAAGTTATCAAAATTATAATTTACACATTCACTACAATGTTAAAATTGTGTTTCATTTTTCAAAGTAATGGCAGTGTATGTGTAGAGCTCATAGTCTCTAATCTGGTGTGGACACAGAACGGTATTGTTTGCTAAACTCTGATTTTTCTTGGCTCAGATATTTCTTCTAAACCAGAAGTTTTTACTATTCCCCTGTCTTGGTAAAAGCCCATATTTGTTTTTAAAAATTCTATAAATTTACAGCTCATAAAATTTTAAATTTTATTCTTTACACATGCAGAAAACTGTAACATTTCATTCCATTAAACTTCTTAAAAATATTTTTCTTTTTAAATCTTTTATCATAACGTCATTGCAAGAATATTTAATTATACATTGTTTTATGTTGCATGAGGCGTCAATAAAATTATACTTTACATATTCTAGAAGATTCAGAGTTCATTTATTAAAGTAAAGATAATTTATATCTCTTTTGAAAAGAACTTAGATCATTTCACAGAAAATTAGAATGCAAGTCTTTGAAAAGTATATACATGGGGTAAATAGTATCTTTTTTCTAATTAAATGTTTTTTTCATATTTTTAAAGTAAATAATATTTTTATTGAAACTTAATAAAATTGTAAAAATAGTAAAAATTTTACATTTAGTGTCTTTATCGGTAAAAGACAGAATTTTTTTAAATCCATAAATTTTAAGTAATTTTATGTTTTTATTTTTTATTCCTTAACCATCCAAAACACTATAACATTTACTTGCATTAATGCGTTTAAAAATAATGTTTTTTAAAAATCTTATGTGTACGCCATATAACATCTTTAAACGTATAATAAATTATATATATATTTTAAATTTATCATAATCCGTTAAAAGAGTTATAATTTACACATTTTCTATAAGGTTTAAAATCTATTTAATTTTCAAAATAATGGTAAGGTATGTTTAGAGTTTATAGTCTGCAATCTGGTGTGGCCCTTCAACGGTATTGCTTGTTAAACTGTGATTTTTCGTCACACAGATATTTTTTCTGAACTAAAAATTTTTACGAGTTCATTTTTTGATTAAACCCAAAATGCGTTTTTAAAAATTCTTTAAATTTACAGTTTAATTTTTTATTCTTTACACAACCAGAAAAATATAATATTTCATTCCATTAAAGCATTTAAAATATAGTATTTTAAAAACCTCATATATTTAATGTCATTGCAAGAATATTTAATTTTACATTTTGTTATGTCTCATGATGCTTTAATATAATTATCTTTTACGCTTTCTCTACAAGGTTCAGAGTTTATTTTATTTCTTAAAGTAACGATCTTGTGTAGGCAAAGATGAACTTCAACCTGCAGCATTAATAATCGTTCAACTGAGATTTTTTGCTAATCACATATTTCTTCTAAACAAAAAGTTTTCCATATTACAATCTTACTTTTGACTCCCTAAGAAGCAGAAAAGAATAATAATAATTTAAAATTGTTCAAAGCAAATTATAGCATTTTTCCCTCAAATAGACTATAAAACTGTTGTTTCAATTGTTTAGAAAGCATGGCTACAACTGACATATAAGTGAATTTATATCTTAGTGTTTCATTATTTTATACCCATACTACTGATTCGTGTTTCCTCTAGGTTACAGGTTGTTCTCAGGGCTAACAACTATACTCTGAAAAAACTAATTGTTGTGAAATCTAAAGTACGATCTACCCAGCTGTCCTATGAAAAACCACCCGGAAAAGGTATGAGGGCTTTGCAGATTTGAACATGGACATTATAGCGTTAAAAATGATTACAACCCAAAAAGATGACAGCCAAACCTCAAATGATTGGACTCTATTGACTTAAAGGAGGCATAATTTTAAAATCATTTATATAGCTTTTAAAAAGACGTAAAACATTTTACAGCAAATTAGTATACATGTGTTTGAAGAGTTTATAAGTGGGGTAAAAAATATCTTTTCTATTTAAATGTTTTTTTATTTTTTTTTAAATAAATAATATTTATTTTTATTGAAACTTAATAAAATTGTGAAAAACAGTAAAAATATTGCATTTAGTGTCTTTATCGGTAAAAGACAATTTTTTTAAATCCATAAATTTTAAGAAATTTTATATTTTTATTTTTTATTCCTTAACCATTCAAAAACTGAAATATTTACTTGCATTAATATGTTTAAAGAAATAATATTTAAAAAAACATCATGTGTACAGAATATATTTAAACGTTTAATAAATTATATATTATGACTTTGAGGTCCCAGATGAAAAATATGATTACCTAGTATAATTCTGGACATCTAATCAGGAAGTCATGCTAGTGAACCAGAAGAAGAGTAATGCTAACTATATTGAGATATATGTAGATTGTAGATTGGAAATTAAAAAAATAAGGACAATACCCACATTTTGTTACATTTTCTCATACAAAGTTATAGTAATAAATAGATCATTATTTAATTGTTATAGGGGATACATATGTAAGTACAAACGTTTCGATGAGAATACATAAAATTTGTTCAGGTATGGTCAAAAAGAATTTTTAAACTTACAAAATTAATGTTTTCTTTTTTTGTATGTTTATAAGTAACTCTGAAATATGGTAATAATTATTCAAGCATGGAAAAAATGTGATCAGTTCTGCTTGAAATCTAAAACCTGAATTTTTTTTGTGTTTACAACACTTCCTTTACTTCAAACAAGATAGTAATTATTGATTGTTTAACTACATTTCTGCAAAAAAAAGAAATTTTTTCTCACAAATTATAAAATATGCATAATTTTTTTTGTTTACCTACTTAAAAATAATTTTGTAAGAGTTTTGCTGTACGAAGTTAATATTTCAAAGTATTGCTAAGCCAATTTGATAGAAATAACAAACTTTAAGGCTTTTACAAATGATCGCATTTTATTTTCCAGAATTGGTATTTGCACGATGTTCAGATAATGCGATACTGATACTCGTTCCACTCTGTTAGTTTAAAGGCCTATTATTTTTATCTTAAAACATCTAAGAAGAAAAACAACGTTAAGTTTAGTCATTAAGTATTACATTTTCCCCCTTTCAAAACAGGCTGTATTATTTCTAAAAGAGAATAATAATATTTAAAAAATGATCGCTTGTAACGCTAATTTAGCTTTAAAGAACTTTAAATAGCCAATTTTGTAAACAAAATTTTGTAAATAACTTATTTCGGCAAAAGTGGAATTTGTTAACAAAAAGAGTAAAAAGCAATAT
>CM063510.1:5698118-5748118 GCA_032207245.1 Pardosa pseudoannulata | reverse complement strand
AAACATAATTTAATTAATCCCGAATTAAGTGTGTTGTGTATTTCAAATTACTTTAAAGTTTCTAAATATAAAATAACAAAATACAGAGGCTGTTCAAACATTTTTAGACTATGTATTTTGTAGTCACAAAACTAAATTGCATTAAATTCTTCTGTTTGAAATGTTCTATTTGATAACCCTTATTTTGAACTATCTTGCGACACCGTAATTTTCAGGATAATAATAAATTTTGAAGTGTCAGAATAAATATTCTATCCTATCCCTCCTGAAAATCTTTCCAGAGTCCTGTAAGGGTTGTAATATTAAAATAAATAAATACAAAATACTATACATATTTATGTACAAATTAATATAGTTATATTTTAACGGTATGAGGATTTTTTTTCAATAGCAATGCTGTTTACATTATAATATAAATATATTATGTATTGTGAAAGTTGGTAAAAACGTTCCTGCCATTCCAAGTAGCATGCTTTTTGAAAAACCTTAATATTAAAACTTAATTATATGCCACTTTGTAATCTTATCAATTTATATAAAGTAAAAAAAAAATAATTTTACTTTGTGAATAGTGTGAACTTACTCAAAATTATGTTCATGAAACATGATTTAATTAATCTTGAATTAAGTGTGCAGAGTATATCAAATTACTTTAAAGGTTCTAAATTTAAAATAACAAAATACAGAAGTTGTTCACACATTTTTTAGACGATGTATATTGTAGTCACAAAACTAAACTGCAAAAAATTCTTGTGTTTGAAATGTTCTGTTTGATAGCCCTTATTCTGAACTATCTTGTGACACCGTAATTTCCAGGATAATAATGCCTTTTGAAGAGTTGGAAGAAGTATTCTATCCCATTCCTTCTGAACAGCTTTCCAGAGTCATGTAAGTGTTGTGGGATGACGTTTAAATAATAAAGATTTTAAAAGTCCAAAAGCACAAAAGTCCATATGTGATACATCGAGAGATTTATGAGGGATATCAATGAAGGGTATGGCCTTGATACCGGTTTTTTGTTCCATTTGTTTCAGGAAATTTACAGTGGATTTTGTTGTGTGACTGCTAGCTTTGTCTTGATATAGTTCCGTAGATTGATGGCACTGCGGTTAAAGCTATGGTATTTCATTCAGAAAATATGTTCCTGATAGTATTTGGAGTTAATCTTAACATTTCTTTCAACTCTTTTTAATATTTAAATTGCCATTATATGAAAAATCAGCAACAATCATGAATCCCTTAAAAACTTGCAGTTATTTATTTTTCAACAAACGATTTTTTAATACCTCTAACCAAAATCATCTAAACAATGTGCGAACAGCGTCTGTAAATATACAATAAACAAAATCATCCAGTTCCGATTAATACATTTTTATGTCACTGACAATGATGTAATAGAATATAAACTGAAAAAGTAAATAAAATCTATTAGTAATTGAAGGATAAAATAGATAAATTTATTACAGTTAATATAGAAACTGTTACTGCAATTAATATTTAATATCTATAATAAAAATTGCAGTAAGATTTGTTTAACTGTAAAAAAATCGAATTCTTACATATGATTTCCAGGACAGATCAATTTTCTACATATAAATGCTTATAGCTAACATGTTAAACCATTTCTCTATTATAATTTAAAATATAGTACTAATTGAAATTAAGGGAATCCAATAAGCATCTTATGTCAGAAATAATCATTTATTACTCAACAATTATATGATAAAATTATTGTGGGCAAATTAAAAAAAATATGATAAAATATATATAAAAAAATTAAAGTAATGTTGACATAAAAATAAAAATAAAAACTATTGACATAAACGGACCTCGAGATTTGACTTTCTTAGTAAGATAAAACATCTATTGACAGTTGTAATATTGTCGTTGAGATGACATACAATCAGTTGCAAGTCAGTCATCCTTCACCATACTCCTAAAATTTCGTCAAATAAATGTATCTTTTGAAAAGTCCGTTATCTCATTTATATTCTTACCTCAGACCACTTAATTCTCCCAGGACTTCTCCAGACCTCTCAGCGTCTTTGATCAAGTTGACCTCTCTTTATTCCTTTCCTGTGAATGTCACATGCTTGTGGCGAGGGGATTGACATTTCTCACATTTCTGCATCTGTCGTTGTGATTCCGGGAAGCCATATAAAATGTGGTTTTTTTTCTAAGATTGGTTAAAATTATTCAGTTTTAGCCACTTCAGTTTTTGGAATGAATGACCTGTACATTCAAATAGGGAATTTGTTTCATTAAAATAGGAGACTATTTCATAAAAACTGGATCATCCAACAATATATTTTAACCCACGAGGACGCGAGCTTCCTAGAATTACAGGAGAACGCTCTCAGGGCCTTGGATTCCCGCTGCAAATTTTCTGAGCCAAATACCAACAAAATTGCTTTTCATAATGAACAGGAAATTTTTATGGAACAGATGCATTATAGACGCCGGTCCCGTCCACCATGTTTTTTGGGGACAAACAGAAAAACTCGTGCGTTGAAAAATCTCCAAGTAGAAAAAACATGGCGACGTTACGCATTTTCTGAAAGATCACAAAGAAAAAGCAGGGCGTATTTAAAACACAACATTAACAAAACTAAACTTTAAAAGAAAAAAACAGATTAACAATTTAAAGCATTATTAAAATGAAATTATCATAATAATTATCAATTTTACGTTATTTAAAAAACTAAATAATAGTTAAGTAATATTTATGATATATATCAACAGAATAAACACAATATATAGCATTTTAGTAAGCACTAATATTATAAAAAATCTAACATTTGAGGGGGGGGTGCCCCTCTCAAAATAAAAGTTATGCAAAATAAATTTAATAAGAGACGAAAGTTGGAAAGGGTAGCACCACAAACATTCTTCAACACTCCTACCTCTCTTAAAAAAACTTTAAAATAATTATTTAAAAGAAAAAAAAATTCAGATTTGGAATACCGTTGTTTACACAAATTTGGAGTTTAGAATGAAATGCAAAACCCACCTCACACCTAAGAATATCCTGATATTTTTTAAGAATTTCTAAAATTGTACGAACCGAAATAACTTCACCCGTCATAACTAAAGTAACTAAATCCCAGAAAATGATGAGAACAAAAACGAAATGTTCCAAACCAACGCATCTTGTTTGATTTAGAATATACTGATAATTTTTAACAATTTCAAGAATAGTAAGAACCGAAATAACTACACCCACCATAACTAAATTACTAAATCCCAGAAAATGATAAAAACAAAAAAAAAATTACTCACTAAATCCCAGAAAATGATAAGAACAAAAAAAAAAATATATATAACCTGACCTAGGTGACTATACACCAAAAGAACAGCTAAGATGCAAATTTCTGGAATAGTGCCGGGTACTGACGTCAAAAATCACTTGTGTCAATTTGGTTCAAGAACGCATTAGGACTGCCATGCCCCACCACCATAGTCAGGGCAAACACACCAACCCACTCATCGCCCCATAAAATCGCCAAAAAATAGCCAAATTTGGCGATAAAAAAAACGGCATCTATAATGCATCTGTACCATTTTTATTACTAAAAATACTTTATTAAAAGTTTAAAATATATTTCGCCTTATTTTAAATATTTATTTTTAAAAGTATTTTGGACTGTAGACATTTTTATTACCAGTCCAAATCTGCAAACATAACACACATAAGTTTTAAACTTAAATCCCATTTTTATATTTATTCAATTTAATAAATAAAAATGTATGTTTGACAGTATCTCTGCTCCGACTACAAATACTAAATAAAAATGCAAAAGTGTATGCGCATGCACTAAATCTCTTGGGCCCGAATAAATTAAAAGTATCTCTTTCTGAGAATATTATTTAGAGAAAATTGAGAAAATGCATGTTGTTGAGGTCTAGAAGACCTATAAGACAGCTACTGAAATTTTGGGAAGTTTATTTGTATCGGGTGATTTTGTGTAGAATTTTTTATAAGTCTCGAGCCTCAGAATCTCGATGCTCTTTCTCGCGGGTTAAAGAATAGGCTAGGCAAACCTATTACTTTTATTCTTTAGACTATATACAAAAGCAAAACTATGTATTAATTTCCAATTTCATTAAGTACTATTTAAATCGAGCAGCCGTAACCCAGTCAGCAAAGACAACAATCTCGTAACTAGAGGGATGCGGGTTTGGCCCTCGAATTTCCCTCGAGACCCGCCGAACTTGTAAATAGTTTCTGGAGCAGTTTGTGGTCCCAATGCCCTCCAAGTACTGTGTTCTGCTGCCTGGGGTTCTTCTGCTTTCTCCTGTTTCTAACTTAAGAGAAACCACATGCTCTTAGACGTTCTGTCACCCTAATGGTGTTCATCAAACGGAAGACATTCTCCTTGATTCCTGTGGCTTCTGACCCCAGTGCTTAGTTCTTCCAAATGGTATTAGAAATAACAACTTCTAAAATAAGACAATTACTTAAAATTATAGAATGCTTTATCAGTTTTTTTTATCATATGTATTAAATCATATGTAACGCAAGATAATTCTATCAGGTTTTCAAACTCTTACACAATATAATAATGAATTAATTAATAGAAAATCTCTAAAATTTTGATTAAGAAATACTTTAAAGTAATGGATTTCGAAATTACTAATTCAATACAAAAATTACCAAAGTGGAATATATTATTTTTTAAAGTTTAAAATAAGACTGTATGAGAACAAGTGCTGTAAAATAATTAAGTTATTCGAAAATATCTTTTGATAATGAAGCATATACCAGACTTGATTTTTTTTTGGGGGAAAAAAGTAATTTTATATTTTTGGTCATAATCTGCAATATTGAATGCCCCTTATCCCATTAATGTTTTATACGTACGATTTCACAATCTTCATATAGAGAGGTTACATAAATTCTCTCATTCTGTTTCATATGCTTTTATTGAGATCTGTGATAATAATTTGAGAAGAAGGTCTTCATTTTCTTTCTGAATTTGTAAAATAGTCATTTAGACTTGATCGGCTATCTTAACTGTAATCATAAAGAACCATATTTGTTGAAGCACGTGACTGATTTCACTTTTTTTCTAATTATAGTGAAACAACTTAAATTTTGTAGAAGATTGGTTGATTGGTTGGTTTGGATAACTACGGTCATAATTTTTACAACACGAGAGCTAAGGTATTACAAGGTTCCATGTTTTTAAAGTTTTTTAAATGTTTTATAAATTTAAACTATTACCCAATTTGATTTGGTTTGAAATACTACGGTTTACTGCTTTGCTACACGATGGCTAATTAGACAGGGACCTACTGCTTAGTACCGATTCCGGACGGCTATGAACGTCCATGCCATCAGCGAGATACGAACCCTCGAACTTGAACTCTTACAGTCGGCTATGGTTTGGCCAATTATTACTTGTAAACAATTTTCTAATTTCAATTTAAATTTTTGATTCTCAGTTATCTTGTAAATATTACAAATTATCAGTTAACAATTTTTTTGTTAAAATTTATCATTTTATTTGCAATTTTCGTATAATTTTAACGAACTGACGGTTCACATATAAAATTTTTAAAATCATTTTTCATAAATTTAATTCGAGAATTTTCTTTTCATTATTATCGAGATAATTATTATTATTATTATTATTATTATTAACGAGATTATTATCATTATGTATTATCGATAATTTTAGCAATTTAGTCATCCAATTTAATTTTTTATTATCCAAGTTTATAAACTCATAAACTAGGCAATTATTTAATTTCCCTTCATGTAACGTATTCCTATAATGATTAGTAATACTAATATTTCTTTCAAAGAGCTCTTAATTTTCTCTTGGAATTTACTAAATTGACATTTGTTAATGCTCGATTATCATGACTATAATCATAATAGAAAAAAAATATTAACAATAAAATGCGGGGGATACGGTTCTCTCTTTGATTAAATATAGAGAAGCACTTTAAAGTTTATTAGAAGATACGCTGTCTTTACAGTTCATAATTTGATACTATTATCTATAACAAGATTTGTTACTATTATTTTTAAACTTTCTATGTTGAACTTTAGTACTCTACTCTGACTTATAATGTATTGATCGCAAAGGAACAGTAAAATAGTTAGAAAATCTGTTTTTAGAATTTTATTTTTTATTTTGAACGAACATATTGTGTTTACTTGTGTATAAAGTGAACCTTTTTTTTTAACAAGACAAATTGTGATGTTGACAGCATATAAATTTCTTGTATGCCTATTATACAGTGTTATTACAAATGAATAAATTTATTTTAATCATTTATATGTTCTAGAATATTAAAAATATTGATATAAGGAATATATGGAATGAAAGAAAAGTAAACCATTTTATTTCAGTTACAAACATTGTTTCTTACAAGACAAATTGTGATGTTGCCATCATATAAATTACTTGTATGTCTATTATACAGGGTTATTACAAATGAATAATTATATTTTAATCTTTTATATTTTCTAGATTATTACACATATTGCAATAAGGAATATGCGAAATGAAATTAAAATGAACCATTTTATTTCAGTCACAAACATTGTTTGTTACAAAAATTGTGATGTTGACAACATATAAACTGTATGTCTATTATAAATGGTTATGTAAAATGATTAACTTTATTTTAATCATTTATATGTTCTAGATTATTACAAATATTGCAATAAAGAGTATAGGAAATGAAAGAAAAATAAACCATTTTATTTCAGTTACAAACATTGTTTCTTACAAGACAAATTGTGATGTTGCCATCATATAAATTACTTGTATGTCTATTATACAGGGTTATTACAAATTAATAATTTTATTTTAATCCTTTATGTTTTCTAGATTATTACACATATCGCAATAAGGAATAGGCGAAATGAAATTGAAATGAACCATTTTATTTCAGTCACAAACATTGTTTGTTACAAAAATTGTGATGTTGACAACATATAAACTCCTTGTATGCCTATTATACAGGGTTATTAAAAATGATTAATTTTATTTTAATCATTTATATATTCTAGATTATTACAAATATTGCAATAAAGAGTATACGAAATGAAAGAAAAATAAACCATTTTATTTCAGTTACAAATATTAAATGCGTGACTCGCTGATTACCGAAAAACATACAATCTGTAATCAAGTTCGCTTGACAAATTTTGTAGTATAACACCATTAACCCTCTAAGCGGTTAGCACGTACAATTACGCCAAATCGATGATGACTTCAAAACGTACAATTTTCGACCTCCAAAAATGGATGTAATGTACATTTTTGCCAGTGCTTTCCCCCATGGAGTTTTGAGGTAGGATGGTCAGGTCTATTGTTTAGGAACTGCACCCCTCTTTCACTGACATTTCTTGAGGGATGCAACCCTCCCCGTGAGACACAAAGATGCTGATAGCTTTTAATGGCTTTGTAAATCTCTATTTCGAAGTATTTCGTTTGTGGTAACAGATGTATCTCTAATTGCACCCCTTAACCCTCTAAGCGGTTCGCAGGTACAATTCCACCAAACCGATGATGTCTTCAAAACGTACAATTTTCGACCTCCAAAAACGCTTCAAAAACGGATGTAGTGTACATTTCTGCCAGTTCTTTCCCACATGGAGTTCTGTGATAGGAGGGTCAGGTCAATCGTTTAGTAACTTCATCCCATTTTGACTAACATTTATTGAGGTATGCACCTCTACCCCCTGAAGCACAAAGACGCTGATAGCTTTTCATAGCTTTGTAAATCTCTACTTGGAAATATTTCGTTTGCGGTAACTGATGTATCTCCAATTGCACCACTTAAATAAATTGGACGACTTTCGTAAAAAATATAAATAAGCCTCTCAAAGAATATTTTTATTTGTACTTTTAGAATCCATTATTTCTTATCGGATGATCTTCGAGAGTTGGCGAGCTTTATGTGTATTAAAAAGTAACACACTATAATATCTATTTATGTAGCTATTTATAACCGGAAGTAAGGGGATAATAACGAGGGTGGGTTTCCAGTAATAGTTGACTAAGGGTGAAGGAAAAAATCATAGACGCTTTGGCCACTAACACAGTAAATCTTTAGAGTATTTTTAGAGACTTTTTTCTTCGATGTGTTCCACTTAGAGGGTTAAATATCTTGGATGACTTTCGTAAAAAAATATAAACAAGCCTCTCAAAGAATATTTTTATTTTTACTTTTAGAATCAATTATTTCTTATGGAAAATATTCGAGACTTGACGAGCTTTATGTGTATTAAAAATTAGCAATCTATAATATCTATTTATATATCTATATATAACCGGAAGTAAAGGAAGAATAACGAGGGTGGGGTTTCCATATTCCATTTTAGTCGACAAAGGGTGAAGGTAAAAATCATAGAACTATTTGGCCACTGACATTAGCGTGTTTTGGAGAATTTATTTCTAGATGTGTTCCACTCGGAGGGTTAAAGGATCTTAAAGCTACAATAATGTGTTCTATAATATTTTGAAAATCTTTCATCATCGTGCAACCGAAATTGTGTACACAATAATGGAATATAGCTTGGAGACTGAGCAAAAATATTTACATAAATAGATATTAAGTATTTATATTATTCTTTTCAGGTATGCAAAAACTTTGTCTGAAAATATTTCATATTAGCCCTAGTAGTTTGAATTTGTATATTCATTCTAAAACTTTTAAATTCTTTCTAAATATTGCGTACCAACGTTTAAAGCTGGCTTTCCTTAAAAGTGTTTCGATAAATATATTCAAACAGCAACATAAATTGAAAAAAAGCTATGTGGTAAATTATGTTAAAGAAACTAAATAAAATTTTGTGAATTTCCAACTTTTGTTCAAGTTAGGAAAATAAGCAATTGTATGCTGACATTCAAACAATTTATTTGTACCTGTAGAAATTGACCTGAGGGATTGCAAGCGTTAAATATTAGATTCTACTATTTTGTCCTGGATGGAACTTTCAAAGTACAAAAACTAGTTTTGTTAAAATGAATTTAAAAGATATTTTGTTTTTCCAAGAAAAAAATTGTTTTTATCTTATCTTGGTAACCATAAAACTTTAGTAAAATTGTTTCTTCTATATATGTTTGTCTATAGATCGATATGCCTTTTAAACAATCGTTTTGAAATTTTATATGTATTTGGAACTGTTTTAGTGTATTTTGGGCATTGTTACATTCGAAATTTATAGAGATTTTATTTCGTAATCTATAAAGTATAAGTTAAAGAGACAAAAACATTTTAAATGAAGATTCTTTTGAAAGAATGAGCTTTCATATTTAATATATAACATGGAATTTATAAACCTTATAAAAAATATATTGTTATAAGCATACTAAATTTTTATGCAGATAGATTAAAAAGAAGATAAATTTATTTAGGAAGTACACTGTTTCCATAATATTAGTTAACAATTTAATAAAAATCAATCATACACTTCACAATACTATTGAATTATTTACGTTTAAACTTACCATTTTGAGTTTTAATGATTATTTTTTAATGCGGACGCGGGATACCAGAGTTTGCACCAGAAGGCACAGCGGGCTTTGGAGGTCCGGCCAAATACCAAGAAAGATGAATTTGATGATGAGCAGAAATTTTGTATTACCAAATATACTATTATTAAATTTATACTATTATTTAAATATACTATTATTTATATATATTTCAAATTACTTGAAATGTTAATTTTGAATAGTATTTGGACTGTAGATTTTGTTTTATTACTCTTCCGGAAGCGCAAACATAAGACACACACAAGTTGAAAACGTCAACAACATCCTTGTATTTTTCTCAGCCAAATGCCAAGAAAGATGAATTTATTGATGAGCAGAAATTTTGTATTACCAAATATACTATTATTAAATTTATACTATTATTTAAATATACTATTATTTATATATATTTCAAATTACTTGAAATGTTAATTTTTAATAGTATTTGGACTGTAGATTTTGTTTTATTACTCTTCCGGAAGCGCAAACATAAGACACACACAAGTTGAAAACGTCAACAACATCCTTGTATTTTTCTCAGCCATATGCCAAGAAAGATGAATTTGATGATGAGCAGAAATTTTGTATTACCAAATATACTATTATTAAATTTATACTATTATTTAAATATACTATTATTTATATATATTTCAAATTACTTGAAATGTTAATTTTTAATAGTATTTGGACTGTAGATTTTGTTTTATTACTCTTCCGGAAGCGCAAACATAAGACACACACAAGTTGAAAACGTCAACAACATCCTTGTATTTTTCTCAGCCAAATGCCAAGAAAGATGAATTTGATGATGAGCAGAAATTTTGTATTACCAAATATACTATTATTAAATTTATACTATTATTTAAATATACTATTATTTACATATATTTCAAATTACTTGAAATGTTAATTTTTAAAAGTATTTGGACTGTAGTTTTTGTTTTATTACTCTTCCGGAAGCGCAAACATAAGACGCACACAAGTTGAAAACGTCAACATCATCCTTGTATTTTTAAGTTTATATCTTTTGGCTGATTTTTGGTGGAATTTTTATATAACTCTCTGGCCTCAGAGGGAGTTGCTCGGCCTCACGGGTTAATGATAAATTTTAGTTTCATCTATATTTCTAAACGTGTTATTTTTAAGGACCATTCCAATATGGATGTTTTGAAGAGGATTAAATTTAATTCTATTTGTGAATGAACGATATCTTCTAAAATTTCATTTAATAATCATTTAAAAATAACACAATGTGTGCAGGTACATTTCGCAGCGGATTTGTACCGGGAATAAGCGTTTTGCGCTAAATTTAGTTATCCAGTTAAATCGCAATAGATCGAAAATTATTTAATTTTTTAACCAGCTTTTCGTATTTTGTATTGACATATATAAACAAATATATAAATAAATACAAATATATATATATATATATATATATATATATATAATATAAATATACATATATATAATATCATTTTTGCAAGGATAAATAAAAAGTTAAATTTAAATCTAAATTTATTTTTTTAATCAACCTTCCCGTTCAGTGGTTCCGCATCGACTGATGTAAAAACTAGTTTTTATTTGTCTAGATTTTTCCAGACTCTATGTAGTAGACAAAAACATTTGGTTTCATTTTCATGTATATACCGTTATTTTTGTTCCCACAAACAAACCATGTTTTTACTCTAACCCGTACTAGTACTTGACCCTCAAGCGTCAATTGTCAGAAACGTACTAGTACGTATCCCACTCTCAAATATCAATAGTCAGTAAAACATACTAGTACGTGTCTCGCATACAATGTTTTAATAAAGAAACATACCGTGTACTCGTGCATAAATAACTTGATTTTTACAAGACAAATTTTAATCTCGACACCATATAAATTTTCTTATTGTCCTAATATATATGTCCTTACAAATGAATAACTTTATTTTAATAATTTATATAAGAAATATCAGAAATTAAAGAAAAAACAACTATTTTATTTCAGTTACAAATATTTGATTCCCGACAAATATGCAATCTTATCTTGCACAAAGAAATTGTGCTATTCTTTTATAAATTTTAAATGCTTTATTTTTACTTTTAAATCGCAGATTATTTAAAAAAATTGTAGGTTCAATAATCTCGTTGGATGTTATACACTCATTTCAACCGTTTTGTAGTTTAAAGACACTTTTTGTTTCTTTTCTAATGATTAATTTACTAGGAGATTAATAGGATGATTAAATATTATAGGATATTTTAAACCAATTTTGATAATAGTTTTCTCTTTAACAGTGTACAAACATACGGACACATACTGTAATTTTACTTAAGAAAAATATTTAGTCCTGGTATTAGAAATTTTAAAATATAGTTATTGCAAAATAATTTGTTTTTTTAATACAATTTGTAGTAACTTAAGCATTTATTAAAATGTAATTTATTAAATGTAACTGAAGTATTTACTAAAATGCCAGGCATATCATAATCAGAACAAAATATTTTCTGCACCGAAATAATCTGCTTCAAGCAATTATTATCTATTTTAAATGCTTTATTTTTACTTTTAAACCACAGATTATTTAAAAAATTCAGTTTCAACAATCTAGTTGAATTTCATACATTCATTTAAAACATTTTTAGTTTAAAGATTTTTTTTCTGAGATTTAATGATTATTTTACTAGGAGATTAATAGGATGTATAAATATACTAATATATTCTTAAAAAATTTGGATTATAGTTTTCTCTTTAACAATACACAAACACACACATACATACTGTAATTATACTTAAGAAAAATATTTAATTCTGATATTCAAAATTTTATATTATAATTAATGAATAAAATATTTTATTATTTCAATAAAATTTGTAGTAACTTAATCCTTTATTAAAATGCAATTTATTAAATGTAACTTAAGTATTTATTAAAATTCCAGGAATGTCATACACAGAACGAAATAGTTTTCCGCACCGAAATATAGTACTTGAAGAATTTATTGTCTATTTTAATGCTTTATTTTTACTTCTATACCACAGATTATTTAAAAAAATTTAGGTTCAACAATCTCGTTGAATGTGATACTTTCATTTAAACCATTTTTCATTTTTAAGATATTTTTTTCGGATTTTTAATGATTAATTTACTAGGAGATTATTAGGATATTTAAATATACATTTATATTCTTAACCAATTTTCATTATAGTTTTCCCTTGAACAGTACACAAACACACACATACATACCGTGCTTCTACTTAAGAAAAATATTTTATGCATATATTAAACATTTTTAAATATAGTTATTGCAATAAATATTTTATTATTTCAATAAAATTTCTAGTAACTAAGAATTTATTAAAATAGAATTTATTCAATGCATTTTAAGTATTTATTAAAATGCCAGGGATATCATACTCAGAGCGAAATATATTCCGCACCGAAATATAGTGCTTGAAGCAATTATTGTCTATTTTCCACTTTAAATAATATATCCTTGAGGATTCAAAATAAATGAATAAACCATTAGCCTGTAAATGGAAGCTATTTTCAGTGAAAGCCATTTCTAAACAACTAATTTACAGCGGTGTAAACATTAATCCAATGTACCAAGAATAAAATACTTTTGAAATATCCTATCTCATTACGTTCTGCTTTAAAAACACATTAACTTGGATAACAAAATCTATTGAACAATCCATTTATTGGATATTTAATCGGGTGTTAAGATAAACTTAAATTGAAAGATTAACTTTTACAAAATGCATTTGTTGCGCAAGAGCTGTCTTCATGCCATTTAGAGTATCGAGAAAAAGAAAATTTATAACTGTTCTAGCAAAAAATATTGAGTAGAGAAAGAGAATGAATCAATTAATTAATGACTTTTTACTTTGTGAAATCAATACTGTTAATATTTTAAAAGAATGTTTCCTGCAACGATATATCAATTTGTTAGGGGGATATAAACGGATAAGAGTCAAAAGTTTTGTAACGTTATTAATTGCACACTAAACATAGAGGAATGAAAACTTTTGAGGTTTTTTTAGAATGTTTATTAGTATGAATTTCTTTTCAAAATGCAAATGGGGCCAAACTGTTTAGGTACTATTAAATTCCTATATTATTCTTTAAATTTAAATGAAAATTTAATAACTTTGAGATTTTTTTAGAACGTATATGAGTTTGAATTTCATTTCAAAATGCAGATGGGACCAAATTGTTTAGGTACTATTAAATTCCTATATTATTCTTTAAATTTAAATGTAAATTTAAAACTTTTGAGATTTTTTTAGAACGTATATCAGCATAAATTTCATTTTAAAATGCAGATGGGACGAAACTGTTTGGGTACTATTAAATTCCTATATTATTCTTTAAATGTAAATCAAAAAATTTTGAGATTTTTTAAGAATGTATATGAACATGAATTTCATTTCAAAATGCAGATGGACCAAATTGTTTAGGTACTATTAAATTCCTATATTATTCTTTATATTTAAATGTAAATTTAAGATTTTTTAGATTTTTTAGAACGTATATGAGTATGAATTTCATTTCAAAATGCAGATGGGACCAAATTGTTTAGGTACTATTAAATTCCTATATTATTCTTTCAATTTAAATGTAAATTTAAAACTTTTGAGATTTTTTTACAACGTATCTGAGTATAAAATTCCTTTCAATATGCAGATGGGACCAAACTGTTTGGGTACTATTAAATTCCTATATTATTCTTTAAATGTAAATTAAAGAATTTTGAGATTTTTTAAGAATGTATATGAGTATGAATTTCATTTCAAAATGCAGATTGGACCAAATTGTTTAGGTACTATTAAATTTCTATATTATTCTTTAAATTTAAATGAAAATTTAATAACTTTGAGATTTTTTTAGAACGTATATGAGTATGAATTTCATTTTAAAATGCAGATGGGAACAATTTGTTTAGGTACTATTAAATTCCTATATTATTCTTTAAATGTAAATTTAAGAATTTTGAGTTTTTTTAGAACGTATATGAGTATGAATTTCATTTCAAAATACAGATGGGACCAAACTTTTTAGATACTATTTAATCCCTATATTATTCTTTAAACTTAAATGTAAATTTAAAAATTTTGAGGTTTTTTAGAACGTATATGAGTATGAATTTCATTTCAAAATGCAGATGGGAACAAACACTTTAGGTACTTTTAAATGCATGTATTAATCTTTAAATTTAATTGTAAATTTAAGAACTATATTAATCATTTATTATTAATGTGCATCTTAAATCACTATATTATATAACTATTAATGATTTCGATATACTTGTTTAAAAGTAAGCACATATTATGTGACACATTTTCTGTATAGGAGAAAAATAGCTCATTAGAAAGTGTTTGGGTTTTTATTTAGAAAAAGTTCCATTATAATATTACATTCCTCTGTAATATTACAGATAAAGAAATCCAAACGTTTTGCCATGAAATTTCACACTCGAAACAATAAATTTATAAGATAAATAAATAAAATATATGTGTTTTTTTATAAATTACTAAGTTAAATTTCTATATTATCCTTCAAATTTAAATGTAATTTCAGAATTAGATTAATTTATTATTAATGTGTGCCTTACTGTATGTGTACATTACTTTAAAAATTATGCAAATTATTGATAATTTCAATATACTTGTTTAAAAGTAAGCACATATTATGTGACACATTCTCTGTATAGGACAAAAATAGCTCATAATAATAATATTTGGGTTTTTATTTTAAAAAAAAGCTCCATTATAATATTAAATTCCTCTATAATTATACAGATATAGAAATCTGTTTTTCCAGGAAATGACACACTCGACACAATAAATTTATAAAATAAATAAATAAAAATTGCGTGTACTTTTTATAAATTCCTATGTGAAATTCCTATATTATCCTTCAAATTTAAATGTATTTAAGAATTAGATTAATTTATTATTAATGTGTGCCTTACTGTATGTGTAAATTACTTTTAAAATTTTGCAAACTATTGATAATTTCGATATACTTTTTTAAATGTAAGCACATATTATGTGACACACTCTCTGTATAAGACAAAAAGTAGCTCATAATAAAAGGTATTTGGGTTTTTATTTAGAAAAAAGTTCCATTATAATAATAAATTCCTCTATAATTATACAGATATAAAAATCTAACTGTTTTGCCATGAAATTACACACTTAAAACAATAAATTTATAAAATAAACAAACAAAATGTATGTCTATTTTTTATAAATTCTTATGTTAAATTCCTATATTATCCTACAAATTTAAATGTAATTTAAGAATTAGATTAACTTATTATTAATGTGCGCCTGACTGTATGTGTAAATTACTGTAAAAATTTGTGCAAATGATTGATACTTTCGATATACTTGTTTAAAAGTAAGCACATATGTGATACACTCTCTGAATAGGACAAAAATAGCTCATAATAAAAGGTATTTGGGTTTTTATTTAGAAAAAAGTTCCATTATTACATTAAATTCCTCTACTGTTATACAGATATAGAAATCTAACTGTTTTGTCATGAAATTACACACTCAAAACAATAAATTTATAAAATAATTAAATAAAATATATTTGTATTTTTTATAATTTCCTATATTATCATTCAAATTTAAATGTAATTTAAGAATTAGATTAATTTATTATGAATGTGTACCTTACTGTATGTGTAAATTACTTTAAAAATTTAGCAAATTATTGATAATTTTGATATACTTGTGTAAAAGTAAGCACATATTATGTGACACATTCTCTGTATAGGACAAAAATAGCTCATAATAAAAAAGTATTTGGGTTTTATTTAGAAAAAAGTGAAATTATAATATTAAATTCCTCTATAGTTATACAGATATAGAAATCTAACTGTTTTCCCATGAAATTACACACTTAAAACAATAAATAATTACAATAAATAAATAAAATATATGTGTAATTTTTATTATAAGTAGCAGACAGTATTTCGAACCGTATTTTCTCTATATATGAAGGCTTCAGTTAGTATTTAGTTTAATTCCTATATTATTCTTTAAATTTAAATGTAAATTTAAGAATTTTGAGTTTTTTAGAACTATATAACCTTAATTTCATTTCAAAATGCAGATGGGACCAAATTGTTTAGATAATACTAAGTTCCTATATTATTTTTTAAATTTAAATGTAAATTTATGCAGTATATCAATCATTTATTATTAATGTGTTCCTTAAATTACTTTAAAAATTGTGCAAATTATTGATAATTTCCATATACTTGTTTAAGTTTAAACACATTATGTGACACACTCTTTGTATAGGACAAAAATAGCTCATAATAAAACGCATTTGGTGTTTTATTTATAAAAAAGTTCCATTATAATAATAAATTCCTCTATAATTATACAGATATAGAAATCTAACTGTTTTGCCATGAAATTACAATCAAAACAATAAATTTGTAAAATAAATAAATAAAATATATCTGTATTTTTTATAAATTCCAATATTATCCTTCAAATTTAAATGCAATTTAAGATTTAGATTAATTTATTATTAATGTGTGCCTTACTATATGTGTAAGTTACTTTAAACAATTATACAAAATATTGATAATTTCGATATACTTGTGTAAAAGTAAGCACATATTATATGACACATTCTCTGTATAGGACAAAAATAGCTCATAACAAAAGTATTTGGGGTTTTAGTTAGAAACCGATTACATTATTATATTAAATTCCTCTATAATTATACAGATATAGAAATCTAACTATTTTACCATAAAAGTACACACGCAAACCAATAAATTTATAAAATAAATTAATGAAATATATGTGTATTTTTTATAAATTTCTATGTTGAATTCCTATATTATCCTTCAAATTTAAATGTAATTTTAGAATTAGATTAATTTATTATTAATGTGTACCTTACTGTGTGTGTAAAAGTCTATAAAAAATTGTGCAAATTATTGGTAATTTCGATATACTTGTTTAAAAGTAAGCACATATTATGTGACTCATTGTCTGTATAGGACAAAAGTAGCCCATAATAAAAAAAGTATTTGGGTTTTTATTTAGAAAAAAGTTCCTTTATAATGTTAAATTCCTCTGTAATTATACAGATATAGAAATCTAACTGTTTTGCTCTGAAAGTAGAAACTCAAAATAATAAATAATAAATAAGTAAAATAAATATATATATGCGTATTTTTTATTATATGGAACAGACAGTGTTTCGAACCGTGTTTTCTCTATCTCGTAAGACAGAAATGGGCAAAAGCTGACCCGCGGGCTGGATATGGCCCGTAGAAAAATTGTGCATGCAATTTTTTTAATCTCTTATATGCGATTTTTTTGAAATCAACAGTATTTGTATGCGTAGCGTACATATGCATAATGAAAAATATATAAATAATAGAGAGTATTGTAATTTGAACAGCTGTAACCATATCCCTACTTTAATGTATGCAACATACATACTCACATAAAGCGTGTGGTCGGCTTGCTACATAGAATTGAACTTGCACTTCTTTCACTCTTCAAGGGACGACAGATCGCATCACCCGTACTGTTTATTTTGATTTAGCACTAGTCGCATACTTATCATTTCTTTTGAGACTAATGTTTGTTATTTTGCAAATGTAATAATAAATCGAAACAGTGGAATTTTGGTGGTAAAATTTTAAAACGTTGGTTTTATTTTATTGTAATAATTAAATTATTTATTTGTAAAATTTTGGAGAAATAATATCAAATGAGTATTTCAGATTTCGCGTTTCGCATTAACTAAAACTATTCTATTTTAACGTTTTCTTTTTATAATTCTATTTACTATTATATTTAAAAAATGTAATATAAGTATAAAAATGTAATAACTATGATCAAAATAAAATAATTTGTATCTTTAAGATATAAATAAATATCAAAATAAAATCTTTCACTAACTGATTTATTTAATGACCATTAATTTAATATAATGGATCCTATTTCTTTAAAAATTACATGACATATTTTACTGGGCACAAATTGTTCGCCTTTACACCTAAGTAAGACAATTTATTACTACTATTATCTTTTATTAACTGTCAAATTTCTCTGTCCAAATACTTTAAAGTACTACTTATAGTGTTTTTGACAAAAAAAAATTCTTGTGCATTGAAAAAACTCCACCTAAAACATTCGAGTGTGCACAGTGTATGCGGTATAGTCCTCCAGCAAGGGACACATTTTGAAAATTTCATTTTGGTTCGAGCTTAAAAGTATATGCCCACCCCTGTCGTAAGGCTTCAGTTAGTCTATTTAATCGTAAGTACTAATGATAATTTTCTTTTTCAGGATATTAATGATATAATATTTATATCATTAATATATAGGATAATAAATTTCAGGATATTAACCCTCTCGCTGCGCATCCCGCGATTTCCACGGGCAACATAGATGTAGCAAAATTTGAGTAATCCGCGATTTCGGGGGGCATTCATTTTAGCAGTCTATTTAACTGTGCAACCCGCTCTTTCCCCGTTTATTCTTTCATTTTATCTTTACTGTGATTTATAACTGTTTATTTAGCTTTAAACTAGCAGATGGCTTTAATTGTCCACATTTCTTCCACATATAGAAAACTTTTTGTAGCATTTTGCGAGCGCTGTTCATAGCTGAAAGACGTCTGTCAGTAAGCGTTTCGCGAGTGATATAACCTATACTCCTGACGATATTTCCGCCACTGACAGCACTTCTGACTGTTATTTCAAGTATATTGAAGATAGTTATAGCGAAACTGATGAAAATTTCTCGGATTCCTCTGCGGATAGTGATGAATCTGAAAATTTACTTTCTATTTAAAATGTTCGACAGTGGTGCAAAATTGATATGTAAAATATTCCACCAGCTCCTGCTTCATTTCCTTTCCTTGGAAATCCCGGACTAAATTCCACTATGGCAAATAATGCAACTGTTTTGGACTATTTTGAACTTTATTTTGACGATGTTATGTTGCAAAAAATAGTAAAAGAGACCAACAGTACAATGAGAGTAACAGACCGATCAGACTAACTACTCGACACTTTGCTAGCCATATACACCCAAATCCCATCAAGAAAGAGCCTCGTAGATAGTGTGCTGTCTGTTTTTTAAAAAAACTGAAGGTGGAACAAAAAATTCGAAAAGAAACGCGAATTTGGTGCAAGGATTGCGAGGTAGGACTTTGCATCGAGCCTTGTTTCGAAATTTATCATACAAGACTTCATTTCTAATAAATGTTTTGTAAGTCTTTTGCATTTTTAAATTAGTATATACGTTTTGCTTTTGTATTTTATAAAATAAATGATAAATTAATAAGATTAATTTTCAAAATTAAGCTTTTATATCATTACTCTACTATTTCATTTTTCAGAACACCTTTTTTGGGACCTAATTCTATATTAAATTAAACTCTTTTACAAAATGTTTTGTATATTTTAACTCTAAAATGTATATATATTTTAATTTTTTAATAAAAAACATGTAATATGTAATAAAATTTTTGAACCTATTTTGATAAACATATTGATAATATTTACAGATTTTGAACCTATTTTGATAAACATTTTGATGATATTTACAGACAGAGAATTATTTCCGGCCTTACGATTATTGTGTCTAGCCAACTCCATCAAAACCGACAATTTAAAATGTACCCCTCAAAATTCCTACTCCAAATTTTACTCACAGATTTAATCGTGCTAACTTTTTTGCCTTCGGATCGGAGATAAATCTGTCTGGCTAAGGAGGCCCAAAAATGTCCACTTAATAGCGGGAAAGATACACACTCTGCGAGAAAGTCTATAATTAGACCTTAATTCTTAAAAAAATAAATTGAGGATCAAAGTACAAAATGTTTCCTTTTACATAGAAAAACTAAACCTTTATAGCTCTTTGATGAAAAATATTTTTTTAATCTATAAACCTCCAACATCAAAGTATCTCAGATTCTAATAACAGTCCTTAAAATAGATTATTCTAAAAATAGTAGTTATCATCGTATAAAAGAAAATATTTTAATATTACTATTCTAATTAAGGGTCTTAGTGAAAAAAACACATTTAACTTTGATGTTATACATAAAATTACCTTATAAATTCTGTTTTGTATTTGTAAAAACTTGATACAGTATAATAAAAAAGGAATAGAAAAAGATGTGAGATAACAAGATGTTAGGAAATGAATGAAAATAAATCAAATTTGCGGATTATTTTCCTACTGAAATTAATATCTGTATCATTGATTTGACAGGAAGTTCAAACCATAATTAATAAAGAAATTTAAATGAACTTGCTCCTGGCTAAAGATTACAAGCAAAGGATAATTATGAAGCTCATTACTTAGTTACTGTTTTCATTCTTGAATTTCAAATCACTAATTAGCTTATCGTTAAATTAAAACCCCCAACGTTGCATAACTTCTAATGGTAATAAAAGAATATAAATCTGAAACTTACAGGAAACTAGTTCGCTTGGATCTTTTCAAACGTTGATTTCGTAACGAATCTGTAATAATAGACAGTTTTATTAGGAATAAGAGAAAAGGTAAGAAAACACCAAAGCATATACGATATACTAGTTAAGGTACTCGACTTTGCTTAGCGATTTGATATGAGGTTTTGAGATAGTTGGAATAAATGGATAAACTTTAAAATATTAGAGATAAAATTAGTTTTTGAAAACGTACAGTATTTATGCAAATCTAAATGCGCCATCGAATCTAATGCGCATACCCTTTTTTAAACTTTAAATAATAAAAAAATTGTTTGTCGGCGAATGTAATGCGCATCAATGGTATGAGGCATTTATTGAATCTCATTTTATACAATAATGAATTTATATATAAACTATAAATCAATGGTATGATAATTTTATTTAAATTTAGATACCATATTTTATACCACAATGGATTAATACATAAAGTAGTGTGAAGACAAAGCATTGACAGTGGATTAGAGAGCCCACCGGAACTTTGTTCCCATACATTTCGGAGCCAGCAGTTTGTATCCTCTATGCATTAATGTGTCAACTATAAATGTAACGGTATATGTAGTCGAGAAATACAGTAATTCATTGTTACGACTTAAATTTGGTTGACGTCATCGAACTGCTGATGCTCTCGAATCTAATGCGCACCCCAATTTTGAATACTACATTTGGCCAAAAATCATGCGCATTATATTCGAGTAAATACGGTATTCTATTTAGAATACCTGTTTATTAACAACTTATTTCATTTTGTTATGTCGAATAAATATGTACATTTTTTTCGAATTTCCTGCTCGAGTCTTTTAGGTTGTGCCTCAATGTATCAATGTTTGTCATTGCGCTTTGTTAATTTTGTAGAGTACTCAACTCTCAGTGAGCTGGAAAAAAGGATAGTGGAGGTTTGCTAGCTGGACAGATGTAAGTCAGGTTCCGAGGAACTCATGGAAGTTCTCAGTAATTGAGAACAATCTCGACGATTTATAGAACATCAGGAATCAATGACTTTGGTCGGACACGTGGTTGATGACGTGGTGAGGAAATGCTTTGTAGAACTCTAGTCGGACAGGTTTAAGCTAGATTCGAAGGAACTCCTAGGAGTTCTCAGTAATAGAGAGCAATCTCGATGATCTATAATACCTTATTAATCTATGTCGCTGGACAAACCTTTGGAGAAGAAGGGGGGGAAATGTTGCTGCTTCACTAACAATATAGATTTCTGTCATGCGAGACTTTTTCTTTGGGATGTCACTAAAATTGACACTGGAAACACTTCAACAGAATCCTAATGAATGTCTCAGAGAGAATGATTGAGATGGCTCTTGGTGTTAACAATCCTTTATTCAACATCCTTTTCTGCACGAATCAACGTCATGTCACCAAGTAAAGATGTGTTCAGTTCAAGTGCTCACAACAGGGACGTTCAATATCTCTATCATATGCCATTTTTTCTCACGCTAGTAGATAAGTCGGTAACTGTCAATTTAATGTAACGAGAATTCACTACAATTTAAATTAGAGATTGTAGCCTTTTAAAAATAAATGAAAGTTCAGTACAGATTAGTGGAATTATGGGTAAAATACTCTATGTTCTCTTTTCCTTTCCAATCATAAGAATTTTCTCGATGCTGTTATTCGATAGCTGTTTAACGATAATGCTTGTTACATGACGATATATGCGGTCCTGAGATACGTCACGATCTCCGCCGATATATATCGTGTAGGAAACAGCATCTGCATTAGTCGCATGCAAGATGCTGCGCAGTTCGGAGCTCTCTGATTTAGAGAAAACTATAATTATCGGGTATCACAAATCACTTAAGGAACATATCTATCGATCTGAAGTACCCAAAATTGACAGTGGCCTATGTGATTAAGAACTGGAAGGTGAGCGGTGATTGTTAGAATGTACCCTGAGTCGGCAGACCAAAGAAACTGGGATATAGTGACCGACGAGTGCTGTCCAGAGAAATTCGGAAGTACCGCATCCAACCGAAGACCCTCATCCCCGAGGAGTATCAACAGGCATCCGAGAGTACTGTTTCAATGAATACTATCCGTAAGGAATCACATCTGCTTGGTTTTCATGGTCTTGCTGCTGCCCATAAGCCTTTGATCTCAAAGTCCAACAGCGCTTCTCGGTTAATGTGGTGCAAAGAACATCGAAATTGGACAGTAGATCAGTGGAAACGGGTTCTTTGGAGCGACAAATCAAGGTTCATCCTTTACTGTTTGCATGGCAGTATCTGAGTCTGTCGTCTGCCTGGACAACGTCTAGCTGCAATGCAAAGACTTGTGAAAAGTATGTCCCGGAGGGTTCACGATGTAATAGCCTCTTGTGGAGGCTCTACCAACTATTGATTTTGAATAAAGTTAGTCTTTCTTTTCTATCACAGGTGTCCAAATACTTATTAGTAGACAGTGTACTAATGTACGGTGTATACTCAGCATAGTGCGTCAGTTTTCTTGATTCCTTGATGATCTTCTCTGGAATCGCATGTTTAAGTCATTGATTTTTTTTTTGGCATAGACGAAGGATAAAGGACTACCACACCGTATAAATCTCTTGATCGTACAGGTACTCTGTTTTTGAGTTTTAGCGGTTTGCACATTGTATAATTACATTTATAATATGCTTTTATTTACGTGGAAATAGTATGTCTTGTTTTGTATCGGGATAAACTGCTAGACAATTTAAATGAATATCTGCATTAATCTAACACAAATAATTCTATAGTATGCAAGCTCTATTTTTCTACATTTTAAGAAAATAGATTTTAAGTAAGAAATTACAAAATAATTTCATGAATTTAGAACTTATTCTAAGACTATTATTTTTAGTATAAAAGTGTGATATAAAAGGAATCATTTACACCGTTAATATTTTGGAGAATGATACACTTTATTAAAATTTTAAATTTAATTGGTATAGAGGATAAATTATTTTTTGTTCTTAATGGATAATTTTTAAAAATTTATTAGAAACCTGTAAAATCGCTTAAGGCTACAATGAAATTTCAGTTTGTTTGAAAATTTGATATTATGTTATACTATGTTACTGAATTATAAATTTAAACTTATAATGATAATATGAGGTTAGTTTCATATGGTTCACTTTATAATTCTTATAAATAATACCAAAAATTATAAACAAGTTATTTCTAATAACTACTTTAAACGGATTTTAAACAATCATTTCCAAATTTTATAAATGTTTACAACAATCCAAGTGTATTTTCAGTCATTACTACTTTCGAAATGTATTATTATTTATCTCGTAAAATATAAGATAATGTTAAACTGCATGGAACATTTTCAATAAGGCTCATACATTAAAAAATTGAATATCAACATTCAGTCATAAATTTAATATTTTACCATTGATATTATGAACACTTTCACTCAATTGTATTACTAATACGATATTAAATTTTTATTCAGATTGGTCAAAAACAAAATAAATTAATTCTAAAAATATTCACACTTCTTAACAGTTTAATAAAATATAAATAAAGATTTTTCTGTTCATGACGTTTAAACGAAATATTTTGAATTTTAATGAGTAATTTATTTTATGGAAAATTTAATTTTTAATTTTTTTAAATATTACTTTTAATAAACATTACAAGAGAGATTTTTTAGAAGAATATTTCTAATACTAATGACCAGTTTAAAATAGTTTTCTCTCTAACTATGCAAGGAGTCTTAAAGAACAATATGAAATTTTGTTATGATATATAATATTTAAAAAATATTTTTTTAGTAATCATTCATAGATGAGTTTTATTTTAATTAAGGAGGTATATTTAAAGTGATGTAATATTAAAAATTAAGTACTTCTGAAATAATAATAAAATGAACAAGAATGATATTGAAATATTTCCTCTTATAAAACATAGATACAAACAATTTGCAAATTATATATGGTACAGTAATTACGTCTATAATATTCTTTATAGGCCCACTGATAAAGGATTTGGGAAAATTGATGCAGAAAAAGAAAAGAGGATTAGTTAGTAATTCTCTGTTACATTAATGATAGAAAACATAAATTAATAATGCAGACATACATAGTTATAAATGTTATCAGTAATTTAGCCAGAATATATGTCGGATTCATTAAATAAAACATTGTACTTCAAATGAAGTTTTAACTTATATCAATCTATAATTTGACAAATCAAGTATATGGAATTACTGGAAATTCTTAAAAAAGAAATATTATAATTTTATTTAGTTTCATTTTATTAATTTCATGCACTCATTGCTAATCATAGACGATACACATCGCGAAAGTAAAATACAATGGTATTTTATGATGAAACAGGCATAGTTTACTGAAGCAACAACTCTCACAAACAAGTGTCCGCAATATATATATACATACATACATATATATATATATATATATATATATATATATATATATATATATATATATATATATATATATATATATATATATATATATATATATATATATATATATATATATATATATATATATATATATATATATATATATATATATATATATATATATATATATATATATATATATATATGTATATATATATATATATATATATATATATATATATATATATATATATATATATATATGTGTATATATATATATATATATATATATATATATATATATATATATATATATATATATATATATATATATATATGCTTTAATCATGTTGAATATTTATTTACTTAAATGTAAATAATTTTACAGGACATGTACAACTCAAGAAAGAATTTTTTATTCTGATTTAAAAAAATGTAAAATTTTAGTTTTTGTGGTACTTAGGAAATAAATAAAATTTACATTAAGTAACGGAGTGTTAAAAATGTTTATTTGTAAGTCTAAAATATTTGTAATTAAAAGTTAAGGATAAGAATTTAAATGTTGGTTTTTGAAACATTTATTTATAGTTTGCATTTAATAATAGAACATCTAAATTAAGGTATGCTTGTTTTATCCTTTAAAAGAGAAGATATATTTCATTCAAAAATTGTTGAAATATACTTCTTAAAACAATGTTAAAAATGTTTACAATTATCACAGAATATATTACAAATATTCTATAATTCTATTTTTCATGTCAGGTACAGATAATTTTTCACAGATGAATTACATGATTGAAGTATGTATATTTTTGCTTACATCTGATATATACTGGTTTTAGATTACATTTTTGTTTGGATATTGGATTATTGCTTTGAAGAACAGAGAGAAAAACAATAAAAATGTTTTAAGATGTGCAAACTAACTCTTTAAAAAAGATTGATGTCTGATATATAGTGTAATTTTTCTGAAGGTAATTTGCTGTATTTTCAAATTCTATTCTATTCAACAAGATAGTTTTTGTATTCATTTATTAAACTAAAGCACTGGTTTTCATTGTTACTAAAATTTCAGTGTTAAGCTGAATATGAAATAATAAGTTAAAATTGCTATCATTATATTTTTTACTTGCAATACTGCAAGAAAAAATTATTTTAAATTTTTTTTAAATGTGCTTTTGAATTAAAACTTACAAATTTCTTAAATAGACAACATTGAGAAAATTAAAATATTATTTTATAATTATTCCTTTTTTTAGTTGTAATATTGCAAGATAATTATTTAAATATGTTTTTTAATTAAAGAAATTCAAATTTTGTTAAATAAATAGTCTTGAGAAAACTAAACTATTATTTTATAGAAATATTTGCGGAGGCATATGATAGGTTTGGTTTGGAACGCTACAGTACATTTGCAGTACAAGATAACATTTTTTTTAAATATACACTCTCAAAAATTAAAAAACAAGGTCACTACACTCAAGAAAAATCTGAAAAATCTTAAAAATTCAAATATTTTTAAATAAACTAGAAGAAATCTGAATAATTTCTGAATTATAACAAAAAAGTTTAGAAAACAGTTATAAACCTTTTTTTTAATATCCATGTTTATAAATTAAAACTGTAGATAATTTCCCACAAAAATGGTTATGGTTTTAAGTTTCTTTTATTTTAGAACTGAATATTTTACTTTAAAAATTCAATTTTAATTCAAGGAAATGAAACCAATTTCTGGACGGAATTTTTTTAAGACATTAGAAAACATAGAATTAAATAATTTAAAAGCATTTAATAATAAATCTAACAGGTCACCCATTTATTCCACGTATCGGAAAATAATTGGTAACATATCGGGAAATAATTGGCAACATATCGGGAAATGATTGGTACTAAGTCGTGCTCCGATCATAAACATCGGCAAATAATCGGCAAAACTGTCTGAAACACGCCTCGGCGATGATCGCCCGGCGGGTTGCCAGCGGCCATAAACAACCACTTATAAGAATTATAATCCCTTTTATCCAAGAATACATTTTATAAATCGAAGTTGATTATTAAAACTTTAAATGTAAACTTCATAAATATATATTGCTATTTATTTACTTCATAGCAACAATGTGCTATTCCGTTATTAAATGGCGTATGTGTTAATTTTTAAACAATCCTCCAAAATAAACATAAATACAAACACTTTATTAACCAAAGGATGTCTGAATTGGAAGAGAGTTATTTTTTGTTACAAGATATCTTCAATTTAAATCTCTCTGTTATAAGATTTGTTGGCAGTTATTTGATATTGTTCTAAGTAATAGGTCCCGGTCTTGATAAGCAAAAATAACAAGTACGCGTGTTGAAAAAAAAATAAATTGTACTCTACATACCCAGTAGTTTTTTAGAAAGATAAATTAATTAAACATTTAAAAGTAAAGCACATAAATGTATTTTGCTACTCAATAACTTAATAATACGCAAAATAAATTTTGGAATAGAAAAAAAAAGAAAAATCACTCAACCCGTAATTTATTAAGTGACACATTTTTAAAAGAATTATTTAAATGCTTAAAATACAATTATTCAAATCTCTCTTTTAGTAGATTTAGTCACAGTTATATTTTATTGTTCTAAGCAATAGGTTCCGGTCTTAGTAAGAAAGATTAACAAGTACTCTTGTTGAAAAGAAAATTCTACTCTACACACCCAGTAGACAGGAATTTTTTTTACAATTATACATTTGTAATTAAACCTTTCAAAGTAAAGAACATAAAGGTATTTTGCTACTCAATAACTCAAAAATAAGCAAAATAAATATTTATACATAGAATAGAAAAAGAAATTTCCTCAATCCGTAATTTATTGACACATTTTTTAAAGAATTATTTAACTGTATATAATGTAATTATTCAAATCTCTCTGTTAGTAGATTTAGTCACAGTTATATTGTATTATTCTAAGCATTAAACCCCCGTCTTGATAAGAAACATTAACTAGCACTGGTGTTAAAAAAAAAGAAATTGTACTCTACATACCCAGTAGACAGGAACTATTTTACAAACATAAATTTGTAATTAAACCTTTAAAAGTAAAGCACATACTGTATTTTGCTGCTCCATAACAATAATAGGTAAAATAAATGTTGGTACATAAAAATAAATGACTCACTCCGTAATTTATTAACCCTGTTACTGCTCAATTTCTAAACCGAGATCTCTTTAAAAATTATTTTTGTTGCATAGTTTAAGTATATATATATAAATTGGAGATTCGAAATACTAATTTTTTTCTAGAAAAAATTTTATATATATTGACTTTTATCAAGATAACTGGAAGCAGAGAAACTAAGCTTTCAGAAAATCTAATTTCAGATGTTATCACATAATTATTTTTAATAAATTTCAATTGAAACACAGTTAATTTCTATTTACAACATACTATCTATAATTCTATTATCTAATATAACTATAGTCCCAGTCATATATTTCTATTTATTACCTAATTAAATTTCTAATATTTTATATAA
The DNA here is from genome assembly GCA_032207245.1 of Pardosa pseudoannulata. NCBI lineage: Eukaryota > Metazoa > Arthropoda > Arachnida > Araneae > Lycosidae > Pardosa > Pardosa pseudoannulata. The sequence continues at coordinate 5,719,249 of CM063510.1, read as the reverse complement.
TGTATTCCACTGGTTAAACGGTAAAAAGGCGGAATGTGCTTCTTAATAAAAGAAGAAAAACACATGCCTTCGAAAATCGTGGATTGAGCAAATTTTGCGACATTTGAATTGCCCGTGGAAATCGCGCGATGAACAGTCAGAGCTTTAAGTGATACATTTTTTAAAGAATTATTTAAAAGTATAAAATGTAATTAGTCATTAGGAATACAAATCTATATTACGTGTATAAAGTAAATGGAAATCATTAAACAAAAATTGTGAATACTTTTGTTCTAATTTAAGTCTTTTATTAAATTTATTTTGCTATTTTTGTAGTTCTCCCTTTAACTATAACAATTATAGTATTTCTTTCTGCTGTGAGTATTTTTTATGATTTTCCTAATATTTAAACAGTTACTGTATCTATTTTATAAAACAAAAACTCTCTTTACGTAAATGCTGCTTTTCCAAATGATGACTTCATTTAAAGAGTTATTTTAAACATTAATCAAAAAATGTGTGTTGAAAAACCTTTATTAAACTTCCTTTCTTTAATGTTTCGTTTTGCAAATTTGTATTCTTTAATCACAGCTAATTAAAGTTTTTATACTTAAAAATAAACTGCTCTTATTCATTCCCTAAAATATTAAGGCGTTTAGTATTCAGAACTAAATGAAACAAGCCTTAATTATTCCCCATTACTTATTATGATAGTAGAAAAAATATTAATTTCATTCTCCTTGTTTTTATGAAATACATCTCTGTTAAGAAAAAAATACTATTTTTATAAATGATATCATTAGAACAAATACTAATTTAAGCAGCATTTTTAATTGGACAGCTGTGAAACTTGTTTACTTTAGTTTACTGAATACCATTAAAATTATATTGATTAGATTGTTTTTAAATTATTGGTACTGCTATTTTTATATTATTTCAACATACTTATTTGATAATTATATATTAAATTGATGTTGTTCGCAGTTTTTTTTCAAATTCCAACTTCAATTATTTATTGCTAAAATTTATTTGCTTTCCAGAATTTTTTTAAAAAAGTCTATAATTTCTTTGTGTTTTTTCAAATTATTTATGGTTAAAAAATTAACTTTTTATTAGAAGTTGAAATAAATGGGAGTAAGAAATATTATAAATGTTTTGAAATCTGGAGTCATTAGTTTTAAAAGGAAAATAAGTACCACATAATACTTTAATTTTAAAGACATATTATGGATATAACAGTATGCATCAATAACATATTAAATAAATTGTTTTTTCATATTTTCAATTTTTTTATAATACTGATTGTTTCTATCGTATTAGATCTTTTATGTCACTTGTGTATTTCATACATTGAAAACTTTTGTATTTATTATCACTAAATTTAAAAGAAGTTGAATTTGTACAGGATTTTTAAACATTATTTGACAAAATCTAATTCAATTTTCAATTGACTTCCATTAAATAATACGAATTTTCCCCGTAGTTTTCAAAATAAATAGTACTAAAAATTGGAAAAAAAGAAAATTATAATAGAATCTACTGAAGCTCATATTTGTCTCTCATACACGAAATGTTGAACGAAATTTAAAACAATTTCAATCAGTTTAGGACTTTTAAACATTACTATACTAAATCTAATTCCAATTTTAATTCATTTTCATTATATGAAACGAATTTCCCCCTAGTTTTTACTATAAATAGTACAGAAAATGTGTAGTGGAAATAAACTATAATTGAATCTTTTGAAGCTCATATTTGTCTCTCCTACACGAAATGTTGAAAAAAAGTTTAAAAAATTTGAATTTGTTCAGGAATTTTAAACATCATTTGAAAAATTCTAATTCAATTTTTATTTATCTTTCATTAAATGAAACGAATTTTCCCGTAGTTTTCACTATAAATATTCCTGAAAATTGTAATGAAAGTAAACTATAATAGAATCTTCTGAGGCTCATATTAGTCTCTCTTACTTGAAATGTTGAACAAAATTTATAAGAATTTGAATTTGTTTAGGAATTTTAAACAATTCTTTACTAAATCTAATTCAAATTTTAATTAACTTTCATTACATGAAACGAATTTTTTCCGTACTTTTCAATAAAAATAGTGCTAAAAATTGTAATGAAAGTAAACTATACTAGAATCTTTTGAGTCTCATATTAGTTTCTCATACAAGAAATGTTGAACAATATTTAAAACAATTTGAATTTGTTTAGGAGTTTTAAACATTACTTTACTAACTTTAATTCAAAATTTAATTAACTTTCATTATATGAAACTAATTTTTCCCATAGTTTTCCCTATAAATAGTACAAAAAATGTGTAATGGAAGTAAACTATAATAGAATTTTCTAAGACTCATATTAGTGTCTCCTACACGAAATGTTGAACATAATTTAAAATAATTTGAATTTGTCCAGGAATTTTAAACATCGTTTGACTAAAATTTAATTCAATTTTTAATTAACTTTCATTATATGAAACGTATATTTCCCATAGTTTTCACTATAAATAGTACAGAAAATGTGTAATGCAAGTAAATTATAATAGAATCTTCTGAGGCTCATATTTGTCTCTCATACACGAGATGTTGATTAAAATTTAAAATAATTTGAATTCGTTCAGGAGTTTTAAACATCATTTGATAAAATTTAATTCAATTTTTAATTTACTTTCATTATATGAAACGAATATTTCCCATATTTTCACTATAAATGGTACTAAAAATGTGTAATGAAAGTAAATTATAAACTTCTGAGGCTCATATTAGTTTCTCTTACACTAAAATGTTGAACAAAATTTAAAATAATTTGAATTTGTTCAGGAATTTTAAACTATATATATTACCCCATTACAGTTCTTAACAATATCTTAAAATTATCTTTTCTGGTATAATAGCCTAGAAGTCAGATTATACATTATGGACTTGCTTTTTGGCACGGAAGAAAGTAAATTAGATTTTAATATTTGTTTGGAATCATCCGTAAGAACCTTTATTTTATAGATTGTAGTTTAATTAGATTTAACTTTCAATACATAACTGCACAAGAAATGAAATTTACGGGTGAATGTTTTTCCCTGACAAATAGAAAAGTATTAATCCCTAGGGAAAATAAGATATATAATAAATAACTTTCTTTATTACTTCTGATTTTAACGGCATGTATTATTAAATATCAAATGTATTTTATATCTCTTTTGTTCAACAACATTAAAATGTCATTACAATGCGGGTAAACTGTTTTATATGAGATCTAAAATAACATAATGTAATGTTCTTTTGTACAAATTAAATCTTTTAAATAAAATCACAAACTGTTTCTTGTACTATTGCTACATGTTATAAGTCTTTCAGAGATACACTTTCAAGTCTTCTACTTTATTTTTTATGCCTTTTTTCTCTTCCCTTATTTATTTATTTTGTAACTCATAACACTGTTCATACCATTTTTATTCGGAAAACTATGTGATTATTTAAATTATTTCATCTTTGCTTTAAAATTATATAAAAGACAATTAAATGCTGCATCAGTTCTGTTAGCATTATTTACAAGAATTTACAGATTTTAAATTGCATATGAGAGTTATGAAGATGTGAAATAATTAATGTATATTAATTGTGTTATTTTTTAATGTCAATTAATCTACCCAGTGAGTTTAACAGTAGGTAAGTATTTCGATTTAAAACTGATACAGAGCATATAAATATTGGATACTTAACTTTAGTAGTCTTTCGTACATTACTACTTTTAACTCAAAACATCAAGATTTTGAGTCACTTAATAAACCGTTGACCAAATCAGCAGTCCTGTTAACAATATTTGCAAATCTTTATAGATTTTAAATTGCATTTGAGAGTTTAAAAGATGTGAAATAATTAATGTCTATTAATTGTGTTATTTTTTAATGTTTATTAATCTACCCAGTGAGTTTAACAGTAGGGAAGTGTTTCGATTTAAGAACTGTTAAAGAGCATATAAATATTAGAAACTTGAACTGTAGTAGTCTTTTGTGGCGGCGCTCCGGTAACCGCATTCGTTAACGGATATATAAACCAGCCGAAAATGTTAGCACGCTGGGGCGTGTGAAAATTCTACTAATAAGATATTTTTACTCCTGGCTAAGTGGATGTTTATTTTGCTACCCTATGCACACTCTGATTTAGATGTCTTAGAACCTACACGTGGTGACCCGGACGTGATTTGAACACGTAACCTTCTGATCTGGAGTCAGATAAGAAGGTAACTGCATTCGTTTATGGATAAATAAACCAGCCGAAAATGTTAGCGGTTACCGCAGCGCCGCCACATCTTTCATATATTATTGTGTAAAGAACATTTAATTCAAAACATAAAAATTTTGAGTCACTTAATAAACCATTGACCAAATCTTTAGAATTTTATATTATATATCTCTTAAGGAAACAAATTGTTTAGAAAAAGAAACGGCAGAAATATTGTTTTGTATTTTTTATTTTTATAATTAGCAGTGAATAGCATTTTATTAAACCCAAAGAGTAATTAGTTGAATTTCATACATAAATTTTGTTGAATTTTACTATTCATGGTGTTTAAGAATATACTTAAATTCAGATTGTTCGTTCAACTTTAAACTTTCCTCTTTTTATTTAACTTAGTACAAATTAAAAATATTTAAATTGCAAAAATACATTAACAACTATATTAAAATTTTTCAATGAAATACCGTAATTCCATAATTATTGAATGCTGAAAATGCGTATTTAGGCATAATTCAGATATAATATAAGAATATTTCAATGCACAAAATCGTTAGAAATATCTTCATTACAGAATAATTTTCTCTAAAATATACGAATACTTTAGGATTTTCCATTAAATCTCCGATAATTATACTATCAAAGATAATAATGGCCCTATTTTGAATTATAATGCAGATATTTGCTTCCAAATCAGCACGGAGAATTTCTTAATTAATTTTATTGATCTTTGAGTTACATTAGGGCTAAATCTGTAGCGAAGCTAAGAAACTGTTTCGCCGGAAGTAACAGTAAAGAATAGAGAAAAAAATCGGATCATCATAAATAAATTCAATTATCGTGATACATCCAATACTTTTTAACGTGGTGATGCATTATACTATAATAAACCACAACACAATTCAGAATTCAATAGGATATGTCAGTTTAAAAACTAAAAATATATCCCATTTTTAATATATATTAATAAATATAATATAGATAAATGCATATATAATAGTAATAGATAAATATTTAATAGATAAATATTTAATATAGATAAATATTTAACTGACATATTAATAAATGCAATTTTATAAGTTTATTAATTACACTTTCCTAAAGTTATGTATGTTTTTAATAAAACAAAACATTTAAATAAGTGTTTTGTTTTAAATATGTTTCCTCTAGAAAGCATATTTTTAAACCTCTCACTTCTCAATTTGTAAACCGAGATCTCTTTAAAAATTGAGTATTTTTTGTTGCATATTTTAAGTATATATATAAGTATACAATCTATAATTCTATTATCTAATATAACTATAGTTCTAATCATATAATTCTATTTAATACATAATTAAATGTCTAATACTGTATATAATATGTTCCACTGGTTAAATGGTGAAAAGGCAAAATGTGCTTCTTTAAAAAAGAAAGAAATATACATGAACGCGGAAATCGCGGGATGAGCAAATTTTGCTGCATTTGAATTGTTCGTGGAAAACTCGGGATGAGCAGTCAGAGGGTTAATAATTAAAAAAAAAATTCAATGTTCATTTTTTTCATTCAATATTTGATGGAAGTGAAAGTATACACGGTAAAATATATAATTTATAAAATAAAAATTACTCCAAAAACAAAAACAAAACAGATCCATGAAAAATCATTATTTGTAAATTATAAATCGAACACTAGATCAAAACCTCAGCGATGAAAAATAAATTTACTGGTGTAGTTTGGTATAATAATGCTATGCAGATTTTAAAACGATGTAATTTGCTTCATATATACCTTGTATGTCATTAACATTCAAGAAATCTTCTAGTTTAAGGAAACGTTGGATTTAAAAAATTATTTTGTTACAGTATTATATTTAAATACTTATAGTCTATTAACAACTATTACTTTACTAATACAATATCTCGGCTTTACAGGGGCTTGGTCCACGTGCATCGAATATATATTTGTATATTGTGTACTGAACTGTAAATTAGCTGAAAAAAATTAGCGGTGACTACGCACAGACTAAAGATCTTTATTAGAAACACAAACACGTTAAACATTCTCGAATATTACTATATCTACAGTGAATTGTTGATCATTACAGGACTCAGCTTTCTCAATCGGGGTAATTAGGTACGGTGAGAAAAAGAGGGGGTGGGGAAAAACACTTTTAATCGCTCTTCAGACGCTATTAGTCGACGAGTTCACATGAGACTCGTTCAGTTAAAAATCACCCGGGGTCTCAAATTCCGGTCTTTTTATACCGTCGTCTGCTGCAAATCATCAGATCTGACACCTGGTTGATGACATCTTGAGGAACCACTTTCTAGAACTGCTAGCCAGACAGGTGTAAGCCAGGTTCCAAGGAACACATGGTTGTTCTCTGTAATCGAGCACAATCTCGACTATTTATAGAGCATCATGAATCGATATATTTGGTCAAAGTTTTTCAGAACAAGAGAGGGAAATACTGGTATTCATATACAATATAGAATGTTTCTGTCTTGCTAGACTTTTTCTTCCGGATGACATTGAAATTGATACTGCATCCTAATGAATATCTGTGACAGAATGATTGAGATAGTTATCGGTGTCACCAATTCTCTTTTCAGCATATGATTTTGCTGGAAACAATGTCCTGTCATAAAGTAAAGAGGAGCTCAGTTCAATTGCACATAAGAACGTATTCACTATTTCTACCAGATATCGTTTCTTTCTCACGGTAGTAGATATGTATGTATCTCGGAAATTGATGCAACGGAATTCGTAACTATATATATATATATATATATATATATATATACACTTAAGAGCTAAAATATTACCATCTCTACATTTTGCAATAAACTTGACTGGATGACGTGGAAGGCACGTAATCAGGTGGATGTGGTATTTAACTGCTGCTGTACAGTCTGAAATTATCTTTTCACTTAATTCTGTGTGTGTTGGAGAAAGCTGCGGATCTAAGCGATTTTGATAGAGGGCAGATTGTAATGGTTCAACGGCTCGAGACAAGTATTTTCGAAACTGCATGACTCATCGGTTGTTTGCGATCTACAGTTGTCAGTACTTATGCAAAGTATATGAATGACGGTGAAACCAGCAGTAGATGAAATTGTGTTGGACGTCCACACTCTATCAAAGAAAAAAGTCGTAGGAGAGTGTCTCGCATGGTGAAGCAAAACCAGAGCCAGACAGTAGCTCAGCTGACAACCCAATACAATGAAGGGCCAAGTAGAATAGTATCAGAGCACAGAGTTCAGCGAACACTGTTGGATATGGGGATGCGCAGCAAGCGTCCAACTCGTGTACCCTTGCTAATTAAACGTCATCACCAACTAAGCCTAGGCTGGGCCCGGAAACATCGCGACTGGTCCATGGATCAGTGAGAAAGAGTTCTCTGGTCAGATGATTCACGGTTTGTCATTCATCACGCCAATGGCTGTGTCAGGATACACCCTCTTCCAGGCGAACAGTTGCTCCCACAATGTACAGTAGGTGGTGATATTATGCTTTGGGGGAATTTCTCTGGTGCTCGTGGTTGGGTAGAGAAGACTATGAATTCTACAGTGTATCTGAACATCATTGCGCCCTTACATGGCCTCTGTCTTTCTAGATGGAAATGGTATGTTCCAACAGGACAAAGCCCCGAATCACAAGGCTAATATTGTGTCGGAGTGGTTCCAGGAACAAATGCTGAATTCCAGTTAATGTTCTGGGCGCCTGACTCACCAGATCTCAATACAATAGTACACATTTGGGATGTCATGGGATGAGAGATCATAGTTGAAACACCACCCATTCGCAATATCTAGGCTTTGCGTAACCGTTGCTTAAACGTCTGGTACAATCTGCCTCAGGCCATCTACCAAGGACTTGTGGTATCCATGCCATGTCGGGTTGAAGCTGTGTTGCCAGCGAAAGGTGTACCAACTCGTTATTGACAGGTGGTCTTAATGTTTAGTTTCTTGAGTTAATATGAATATATATACATATATATTCTAAGTAATATCCGGTAATTTTTTTTAAAATTTGTAAGTAATATTTTTACTTTTTTATTATATCTAAAGCAACTTTGTGGATAAAGCAGTTTAAAACAATGCGTTTCGTAATTTTTGATTTGAGTTCAGTAGAGATCTCACTCATATCCTATTTTACACATCAGTAATAATTCTGTTATTTAATGTAAAGTTAATCTATATGCATTTGTAATATATCATCTATATGCATATGTAATATATATGTATTAGTACATGCGATATATTTGTAATATATTGCATGTACTAATTCTTCTCAAAGAAAAAACACAATCTGTAATAGTACCTAGTCTTAAGGGCGTTGATTGTTTGAATTCAGATGCGTTTATATGTCAGTAGCTTTAAAAGACGTTTGTTTTGATTTCCCTTGCAAGATGTTAATATTTTTAAAGAAAATTAAATAAGAGTAGAATATACAAAATTTCGACAAATGATATACCTTTATTTAAAATTCGTATATTTAGTCATGTATGTAAAAATAACAATGTTTAGATCGTACTTTTATTAAAAAAAATATAGTAAAACACGTTTAGCCGAAAGAGGATTTTCTTGAATGTGAAGAAAAAAAGAGTATTTTGCAGTGGTTTATTCCGTTCCTAAGCCCGTAAAAAAGTTAAAAGTCTTTCGCGTTTGAGTATAGATAGAATGGATTTCTATAGTTTCACTTTCAATGCCACCTACTTTATCTTGAAGAAAATCTGGATAAAATGTTGATAAAAATGGTACGATTAATTTTTAGAGTAGATCTAAAGAATACACCAAGCCTGCGAAATACAAAAAGAAAATATTATATAACACTTACAGGAAAAAGGAATATTTTTGTTCTTTCCTTCCTATTATAAAAATGTCTTCATAGAGAAAATACTTCAAGCTGTTAACTTTTACTTTAGTTTAAATATAGTTTAAATATAGTTTCTAGACTCTTCAAAACGAAAGCCTCATGACTTTAAATTAAAATATTAAAAATGCTTTAGACTTTATTAACCTTTTTCTTTAGTTTAAATATAGTTTCTAGACACTTTAAAATGAAAGCCTCATGACTTTAAATTAAAATATTAAAAATGCTTTAGACTTTATTAACCTTTTTCTTTAGTTTAAATATAGTTTCTAGACACTTTAAAATGAAAGCCTCGTGATTTTAAATTAAACAAATTAAAAATTTTTTAAACTTCTTATTTAGTTTAAATTTAGTTTCAAGACCTTTCATAGCCACACGACTTCATGTATAAATATATATGTGTGCGTGTGTGTGTATGCTTGCGTGTGTGTATAATGATATTGTAACGCAAAACTTACCAACTTATTTATAATTGTATTTTAAAAGGAATTTCTGGTGATTCTATCCCTAAACTTCAATTTTTAGTGAGACCCACTTGTTCTACCCTTTACATTCTGAAAATTTAGTAACTTCGCAGACACCAAAAACTCCACAATCTTTACATAACTGCTTTGTATAGCTTAGATTCTCTTCTCCATAACATGAATAACTAATTACTGGCTGGTTCATACATCTATACAACAACATGAACATGTGTTTCCTCCCAAAAGTTCTGAAAGCGAGATGCTAAAATTAATTCACAGTCTTGTCTGAATTTTAGACTTTTCATTTTCAACTGCACCACATCAAACTGTTACCTTTATCACATTTGAAATGGTTTGATATACCCACACTAAATTTACACACATACACACATATATGTATATATATACATATACATACATACATACATACATATATATATACATATACATACATACATACATATATATATATATATATATATATATATATATATATATATATATATATATATATATATATACTCCCACGTCTTTATGTGTGTACGGATTTCACCCACCTGAGTAATGCTCTCACAAACCTGAGTGGTCACGCTACCTGAGTAATCTTTTTCTAGAGATCTTTATGGTAGTCTCCAGCTTACTCGTGAAGAGTTTGCTCCTTGCTGGGATGGACCACATATCTTCGAACCATGATGGACCCCTCGTATTTGAGCAGAGACTTAGTAGCCGTTATGTGTAGATGTTGTGGTGATTGGAATCAGTAGAAAGTTTCTGCTGTATGGCCGAAGAGGCTGGGTCAGCGTAACACAAATTCTATATATGAAAACAGGTCTAGAATCGATGTTCATGCATTATCTGGACTCGTCTGTAAACAATTCTCGGTCCTAATTTTCTTATCCCCAATGATCATAACGATCTTTTAAACGGGCACCTTTATACCATGGAAAAAGAAGGACATAGATCATCGGTGTTTAATCATTCAGTTTAATCGCATTAAGTCTTTTGTGCAATGGAATAACAGTTAATTCGAGAACATGTGGAAATCTGAATGTCGAAAACAAAATTTCTTGCTTCGCAGGTTATTTGAACTGACAATGACAGTATACAATCTTCTGATGCAATCGTTGCTCTTGGTCGGCTTTCACCAGGGCACTTATCAACTGACATAATGCTTAAATCGCGGTTCCAAACTCTTGATATGACATTTAGATATTCAAAACTTGCATTGACTATGAAACTTGAGTGACTATGTAAACTTGATTGACTCTATTTTTGATTTGCCGCATTTCAACCAATCATTCGCCACTTTTCATCTTCACATATATAATGGCTTTGGTTTTGTTAATGAACTCTGGTGATAATAAATTCTTAGATATCACATTCACTTAAACCTCTTGCCTGTGGAATATATTTGAAAAAAAAAGTGCAAAAATGGAAGGCTTTCTTTATCTATAGTTTTGTTCGTTATTGTCATTGAAATGTTAGAAAGAGATTCTTTAGGTAGAAAGCAAAGATTTTAAAACGAGATAACTACTATTTTCAATATTTTCATTTATATGGGAAATACAAATGGATTATAGTATAGTTTGTTCAAATTACAGCAAAATAAATCAAATGATATGATTTTCTGGATATATATATATATATATATATATATATATATATATATAATATATATATATATATATATATATATATATATATATATATATATATATATATATATAGTAATCTAATACAACAATTTCATTATCTATTAAACTGCCATGAATTCCATATCCCTTAGATTCCTTTGAACTTCGTAAATCCATTACAGTATCCGAGAAATAGAGACACATGGGATGGAACTGCCAAACTTCTTAATAAAGTACCTCTAACTATTGAGAAAATGACATATTAATTATTATGAACTGGACAAACCGATTTTGGGCTTCACAGAATTGAAACACCGTTTTTACTATTACACTTTAGGGCATTCCAAAATTGGGGCGTTCCCGTTCTTCGAACTGAATTTCACAGGCAAGGGGTTACACACCAATGCAGAAAGTAATTAGAACTTGCATCTCTTTCATGCATAAATTTGTTAATCGCCGAATGTGCATATTTCCTTAACTATCGTAAAAGCAGAAGTGTAGTTTTATGATACACTGCATGTAAATAACAAAATTAATTACAGCACTGCGTATTAGTTGTAACATTAACGTATGATTTTTTTTTAATTAAAATTTATTTGGATGACCAGTGGGGATTAATAACAGAAATAAAATGTTTCTTTAAACTATAAGTAAAACTTGCGTGACATGTCACAGCCTAGATTTTATACAAAACATTATATGTGTTTTTAATTAGAACAAAACTTTCATGACTTTCTTTATCAGACATAAAGTAGTATAATTGTACTTTCCATTTAAATAACACTAACTGTTTTTCTTAAAAAATAACTGAACATTTATATTTCCAAAACTACAAAAACAAATTCACCTTTTCTGTTATGTCCCAAGGGTATCGTTTGTTTGGGATCAAATGCTTTTATCCAGCATTAAGTAAAAAAGAAGTTTTCTTTGATTTACCTTGTAGGATACTAGTCTTTTTCTCGCGTAATAAATGTAATAAGAAAATTTTAAATTCCGATATACTTTTATGTTTTCAAAATATCCTTGTACCTGGTTATATACATTAAAAAGTTAACCTAAAAAATAAAACCTTTTACTCGTACGTGAATCTGTAACAATGCTTATAATGAATTTTACTTAAATATAATACTAAAATAACTTTAACAGGAAGAGAAAATTTCGATATGTGATTAAAAATGGTACTGCCTAGATAGTGTAAACTTTATTTAAGCCCATAAATAGCTTTTGGTTTTGAGTATTTATAAAATATATAGCGTAACTTTCATATCAATTTAGTTTTAATATAATCGATTTTACCGATTTTATCTAAAGATAATCTGTATGCAGTGCTTCTTAGAACTCTGAGGTAAATTTGTACATCCTAATCCATGACATATCAAATAAACGTAAAAATCATAAACGTGTAAAAATCATAAAGAGCAAAAGAATCATTTACTCGTAAGTGAATCTGTAATAATGTTTATAATGTACTTATCTTAAATAGAATACTAAAATTCCTTTAAGAAGAGGAGAAATTTTCGATATGTGATTAAAAATGGTACTGTCTAGAAAATGTATTCCTTATTTAAGCCAGTAAAAAGAATTTGGTTTTGAGAAGGTATAAAATATATAGCTTAACTTTCATATCAATACAGTTTTATTATAACCTATATTATCCATTTATGTTTATAAGATAATCTGTATGAAATTCTTCGTATAACTATATGCAGTGAATTTGTACATCCCAACACATAATATAGCAAACATACATATGTATAAAAATCATAAAGAGTAAAATAATCTTTTACTCCTACGTGAATCTCTAACAATGTTTATAATGTGTTTTACTTAAATAGGGTATTAAATGTCTTTAACAAGAAGAGAAATTTTCGATAAGTTCTTAAAAATAATACTGCCTAGCAAGTGTATTCTTCATTTAACCCAGTAATAATCGTTTGGCTGTGAGTAGGTATAAAATATATAGAGTAACTTTCATATCAATATAGTTTTGATATAACCAATTTTATCTATCTATGTGTATAAATTAATCTGTATGAAAGGGTTCTTAGAACTCTGGGGTACATTTGTACATCATAACACATAACATATCAAATAAACGTATGTGTAAAAATCATAAAGAGTGAAAGAATCATTTACTCGTACGTGAATCTGTAACAATGTTTATAATGTATTTTACATAAATATGATATTAGATTATCTTTAACAAGAAGAGAAATTTTCGATATGGGATTGACAATGGTACAACCTCGAAAGTGTATTCCTCTTCTAAGCCCGTAAAATGCCTTTGGTTTTGAGTAGGTATAAAATATATAGCTTAACTTTCATATCAATATAGATTTAATATAACCTAGTTTATCTATTTTATATATGTTTATAAGATAATCTTTACGAAATGCTTCTTAGAACTCTGTTGTTGTTACTACAAATTCATTAATAACCTAAGTTTGCTTTATATCGTCTTTAATAGTAATTATAGTAAAATGCCACTGATCTATATTACAATATTCAATTATAGAACAAAAGATCAGGAAATATGTATCTAAAAAGAAAATATCTTAACAAGAAGAGAAATTTTCGATATGACCTGAAAAAAAAATTGCCAAAGTCCTAGAAAGTGTATTCCTTTCTTTGAACTACTCCAGCCCTTTAATTTGTCCATTATTTGAGTAGGTTCGTAAAATGTTCCACTTACCTTTGCACAATAGTTTTAATATAACCTGCCCAGATTTTATCTGCTTTATCTATGTTTATAAGATAATCACAGTTCTCGAAACTTCGTGAAATTTAAGTGCATTTTTTTTCCATAGTCCACATAATATAGTAGCAAAAAATATGGGCATAAAAATCATAAAGAGTAAAAGAATCTTTTACTTGTACATGAATATGTAACAATGTTTATAATGTATTTTACTTAAATATGATACTAAAATATCTTTAACAAGAAGAGGAATGTTCGATATGTCATTAAAAGTGGTACTGCCCAGCAGTGTATTCCTCATTTAAGCCCGTAAAAAGCCTTTGGTTTTGAGTAGGTATAAAATATATAGCTTAACTTTCATATCAATACAGTTTTAATTTAACCAATTTTATCTATTTTATATATGTTTATAAAATAATCTCTATGAAATGCTTCTTAGAAGTTTGGGGTGAATCTATACATCCAAATACATAATATAGCAAATAAACGTATGTGTAAAAATCATAAAGAGTAAAAGAATCATTTACTCGTACGTGAATCTGTAACAATGTTTATAATGTATTTTACTTAAATATGATACTAAAATATCTTTAACGAGAAGATAAATTTTCGATATGTGAAAAAATGTTATTGCCTAGCAAGTGTATTCTTTATTTAAGCCCTTAAAAAGCCTCTGGATTTGAGTAGGTATAAGATATATGACTTAACTTTCTTATCAATATAGTTTTAATAAAACAGATTTTATCTATTTTATGTATGTTTACAAGAGAATCTCTATGAAATGCTTCTTAGAACTCTGAGGTGAATTTGCGGTGTATTCAAAATGGTACTGCCTAGCAAGTATATTTCTAATTTAAGCTCGTAAAATGATTTGGTTTTGAGTAGGTATAAAATATATAGCGTAACTTTCATATCATTATAGTTTTAATATAACCGATTTTATGGATTTTACGATAGACTGCATAAAATGTTTCTTAGAACTTTGCTGGGAATTTCACATCCTAATACATAATATAGCAAATAAACACAATGATGAAGAAATATCATAGAGATATCATAAAGAATGTAAAAGAGTATCATAAATGTATCATAATAAAGGTATCATACAGAATGTATCATGAAGATATTAAAAATATAATACTGAGTAAAACAATATTAATTTATCATATATGTAGATTTCAAGAAACAGTTTTTATATTTCCTCAAAAGTTTCCTCTCTATGTCTCCTTTTAAAAAAATATTCCTTGGAAATCTTTATCTTCGATTGCATAGTGATATTACTTGTATTCCGTTTACACTTCAGTAATACTAACTGTTGTTTCTTCAAAATAAAAAATCACATTTATAATTTTCTGTTCTCGAACAACTCGAAAAACCCCTTTTTTTCTTGTATTTGTGTCTTGAGGGTGCTTTCCATAGTTCACGTAACACGCCTCCTGGAGTGGTGAAAAAATACCTGGGTATGCAATCCACAATGTGTGAGTGCTGCGAGTAGATCAGTTTCCCAAACCGTATGTAAAACACAACTGCACTCTCACAAATATGATACTAAAATTTCTTTAACATGAAGAAAAATTTTCGTTATATGTATGAAAATGGTACTACCTAGCAAGTGTATTCCTCATTTCATCTAGTAAGAAGTCTTTGGTATTTAATAGGTTTAAAATATATAGCGTAACTTTCATATCAATATAGTTTTGATATAACCAATTTTACCTATTTTATCTATGTTTATAAGATAATCTGTATGAAATGCTTCTTAGAACTCTGTGGTGAATTTATACATCCTAATACATACTAAAGAAAATAAACATATGTATAAAATATCATATAAATAAAACAATATAAATTTATCATATATGTAGATTTCAAGAAACAGTTTTTATATTTCCTCAAAAGTTTCATCGCTATGTCTCCTTTTAAAAAATATTCCTTGGAAATCTTTATCTTCGATTGCATAGTGGTGTTACTTATATTCCGTTTACACTTCAGTAATACTAACTGTTGTTTCTTCAAAATAAAAAATCACATTTATAATTTTCTGTTCTCGAACAACTCGAAAACCCCCTTTTTTTTCTTGTATTTGTGTCTCGAGGGTGCCGTTTGTTTGGGATGAAATGCATTTATCCATCAGTAGCTTTAAAAGACGTTTCTTGTGTTTTCAGAATATTTCTGTTTTTGAGGTAAAAAAACATGCAGTTATTAGATAAAATAGTCACTACGGTTACATATATAGTTCTTTACTTTTAAATGATTTTCCTATTTCATTCTTAAGAAAGTTAATATAAAACTATATAGTAAAAACAATTTACCTGTGTAGAAAATATAAGCAAAAAAAACATGCTTTTGAAAAAATATATTCTTATGTAGAACAGATATATAACAGATATATATATATATATATATATAACAGATTTTATCTATGTTTATAAGATAATCTGTATGAAATGCTTCTTAGAACTATGCGGTGAATTTGTACATACTAATATATAATAGAGGAAATAAACGTATGTGTAAAAAACCATAAAGACTAAAAGAATATTTTTCTCGATCGTGAATCTGGAGCAATATTTATAATGTATTTTACTTAAATAGGATACTAAAATAATATCTTAAACAAGAACGAAAACTTCCTATATGTGATTTGTACTAACTAACAAGTGTATTCTTCATTTAAAACCTTAAAAAAGCCTTTCGGATTTGAGTAGGTATAAAACATATAGTATAACTCTGTGATCAATTCAGTTTTAATATAACAGATTTTATCTATTTTATCTATGTTTATAAGATCTCTATGAAATGCTTCTTAGAACTCTGGGGTGAATTTGTACATCCTAATACATAATATAGCAAATAAACTTATGTGTAATATATCATAAAGAGTAAAAGAATATAAATTTAACATATATGCAGCTTTTAAGAAAGAGTTTTTATATTTCCTCAAAAGTTTCATCTCTAGATATCATTTAAAAAAAATTGTTCCTTGAAAATCTTTATCTTCGATTGCATAGTAGTGTTACTTATATCCTGTTTACACTTCAATAATACTAACTGTTGTTTCTTGAAAATAAAAAATCACATTTATAATTTTCTGTTCTCCAACAACTCGAAAAACTCGTTTTTTGTTGTATTTGTGTCTCGAGGGTGCCGTTTGTTTGGGATGAAATGCATTTATCCATCAGTAGCTTTAAAGGACGTTTCTTGTGTTTTCAGAATATTTCTGTTTTGGGGGTAAAAAACATGCAGTTATTAGATAAAATAGTCAATACGGTTACATATATAGTTGTTTACTTTTAAATGATTTTCCTACTTCATTCTTAAGAAAGTTAATATAAAAATATATAATAAAAACATTTTTTTGTCTGTATGATAAAAAATATGTGTTTTGAAAAAAAATATATTCTTTCTCAAAAAAGGGTAATCAAAGTTAGCAAAAAAGAGAATCTTTCGTGATGTAAAAAAATCTTATTTTCCTCATGGTTTATCCCCTTCTAATCCCTCAAATCTTTTAAAGGTGTTTCAGCTTTTGAATGAAGTGGAAATATATTTTTGCAGTTTACAACACATGTTTCAGCTTCTTTTAAAATAGAATGATACATTTGACAATAGCGCTGTGTTAGACTAGTCAAAAAACATAACTAGTCTAAAAGAAAAGTAAAAATTAACTTTCAGTTTTATACAAATGTTTCACTTTTCAGTCATTACATTAAATGTTAGATTCAATTAAAAAAAATTGATGAATTTTTTTACTCTAATTATGATTTTAAATTATGATTTAATCCCCTATATAAGAATAGTTTAAGTAATATGCCCGTCTGTAATCGAAATTATGAAACAGTTTGGAATGGAATGGATAAAGGCATCCATATTGGATTCTTGATGAGTTAGGGTTAGCAAAATTCAAAGAGATGAGAGTTTATCTTCTCCTAAACTATGGATTCAATTATAAAATAAATTGGTATAAATATGCTTCATATCACAGCGTCTGTCGTTTTTAATTATAAAATAAATTGGTATAAATATGTTTCATATCACAGCGTCTGTCGTTTTTAATTATAAAATAAATTGGTATAAATATGTTTCATATCACAGCGTCTGTCGTTTTTAATTATAAAATAAATTGGTATAAATATGTTTCATATCACAGCGTCTGTCGTTTTTAATTCTAAAATAAATTGGTATAAATATGTTTCATATCACAGCGTCTGTCGTTTTTAATTATAAAATAAATTGGTATAAATATGTTTCATATCACAGCGTCTGTCGTTTTTAATTATAAAATAAATTGGTATAAATATGTTTCATATCACAGCGTCTGTCGTTTTTAATTATAAAATAAATTGGTATAAATATGTTTCATATCACAGCGTCTGTCGTTTTTAATTATAAAATAAATTGGTATAAATATGTTTCATATCACAGCGTCTGTCGTTTTTAATTATAAAATACACTGATATAAATATGTTTCATATCACAGCGTCTGTCGTTTTTAATTATAAAATAAATTGGTATAAATATGTTTCATATCACAGCGTCTGTCGTTTTTAATTATAAAATAAATTGGTATAAATATGTTTCATATCACAGCGTCTGTCGTTTTTAATTATAAAATAAATTGGTATAAATATGTTTCATATCACAGCGTCTGTCGTTTTTAATTATAAAATAAATTGGTATAAATATGTTTCATATCACAGCGTCTGTCGTTTTTAATTATAAAATAAATTGGTATAAATATGCTTCATATCACAGCGTCTGTCGTTTTTAATTATAAAATAAATTGGTATAAATATGCTTCATATCACAGCAAAAAATACTGTCGTTTTTAAAATTTTCGAAATCCAGCCCTTCCCCCATTTGGAGCAATTAATGCCATTATTTCCAGCCCTAATTTCCCAGGTTAAGAGCAGGCGATTTAATTTATCAATTTATCACATTTTAAGTAGGTAAAAATAACACATTTTTCGAGCATTATGACGTTATTCCTCTCATTTAATCATTCTTATTTTAAATTATTTAAATATCGTTTAAGTATGTTATTTAAATATCTTTGAAATTTGGCATAAATAAAACATTAGGTACATATGGGATAGTTTTAAATTTGATCCTGGATTATTTTTTGTTACAATGAAAATTTTATCACCGGTATTAACAACAAATTCATTTCATAAAAGTCTTGGAGTCTGTTTCAAGGGCTAATAAATATATATCCTTTAAGTTATATATCTTTGAAAATGAAGAATTTTGTTCGTTTGTGTGTTTGTTTTTATATATAGCCACACTGTTTACAATCGATTCGCTAAATTTTGGATATCATTCATATATACAGCTTAATAATCACTGTCAATATTAAAACCTCTGTTGTCCATACCATCATTTATTATGACAAGAATAATTAAAGTTGGCAACAATCGTGTCACTGTAAATGTGAAATTATATCAAAACTTTATCATTGCCATTTTTCTCTAGTTTTAATTAAAATAACAAATTTGGCTAAAAACATTCTTCTTCATACACCTTATATATATGTATATATATATGCATATATATATATATATATGTATATGTATATATATATATATAAATATGCATATATATGTATATATAAATATGCATATATATATATGTATATATATATATATATATATATATATATATATATATATATATATATATATATATATATATATATATATATATATATATATATATATATATATATATATATATATATATATATATATATATATATATATATATATATATATATATATATATATATATACATATATATATATATATATATATATAAATATGTATATATATGTATATATATATATATATGTATATATATGTATATATATGTATATATATATATATACATATATATATATACATATATATATATATATATATATATATATATATATATATATATATATATATATATATATATATATATATTTATATATATATATATATATATATATATATATATATATATATATATATATATATATATATATATATATATATATATATATATATATATATATATATATATATATATATATATATATATATATATATATATATATATATATATATATATATATATATATATATATATATATATATATATATATATATATATATATATATTAGATATATTGTGACGTCCTGAAGTAGGGGTAGGCGAGGCCGTCAATGATACAGGCTGGACAACTGTTTACTCTGGATTAAATATTTTATTTTTTTAATATATTTTTATATTTTTAAATATTTTATAATTTGTGTACAGCTATGCGCAGGTTTCAGTATATTCTAAATCTTCGTGCTGAGATAACATTAACACAATTACAATGCGTGGGTACAGTGAAGTTAGTTCTTCTCGAACACTGGAACAGTTCGCTAATTAGTGCCGGAACAAAAAGCTGGCACTATAACTTCCGGGCTGACGATCAGTATAGTCGGTTTCCACACTTTGGCTCAAACACTCAGAGTGCGTATCACTCTGGAGTTCGTTGAGGAAAACTCAGCATGCGGGATGATCCAAATATGAGAGTAAGGGTCACTCTTAACGACCTACTTCTATGCACGAAGTAGAAAAAAAAAACATTAAGATAACGGGAATGAGATCAAAAAGTCGAAAGTCGACTTCTTAGCAAAAGCAGAGAAGCTGGCGGTATCTAAAGCAAGCAAGCTCCGGAAATCGGAGAGACGAGTGAACTACTTTCGATCTCCATAAAACTGCTCCCAAAACCACTCTCAAGAAAAAGCCTCCTTCTTGGCTCAGCCAATCTTCTTTTATACGGGTTCCGGTTCCCTTCATGTGATTCTTCCGGAACCTTCCAGACTCAGGGTGACGCAATCTTGCGGTCAACTCCCCGTCTAGATCAGCTGATCCGTTTTCAGATGTGGCCGAAAAGTCGTCTTTAAGTCAACAACCAAAACAACTTAAATTCCTTTGCTGCACCGGTAATAATAATGGAGAACTGATGCACACTACAGCATAGATCGATTAATAAATATTACTCAAGTCCTTTGACAGTAGCAGACATGATAAAGCCGCACATGCGCTGGCTCCAGTGTACTTAGAGTTTTCAGTTACGTCCGTTTAAGCGTAAGTCTTGGGTTTGTTGACGGGATCTAGTACACAAACGGCTATTGTAAGGACAACATGTTTCTACTTGTCGCTAACCGTAATTGTCCTCTGCGATGGGTCACCTTCCGCTCTTTTTTTGTGAGTGTCATGTAACGGA
>CM063510.1:5685618-5693118 GCA_032207245.1 Pardosa pseudoannulata | reverse complement strand
CTCAGAGAAAGTCATAGTATTACTTGGCATTGGTAATTTAGAGGCTCATTTCTTGGCCAGGAGATCACCGGTCTCATTGCAGTAGAGTCCAAAGTGGAAAATGATCCATAAGAAATAGATCACGTGCTGCACTGAAAGATGTTTAATAATATTAACTGCTTAAACGCCGAATTAAGAAAGAATTGTCCCAATGGCTGGAAATTTGGTTATTATATTAATTAAGAGTATTTAAATACAATAAGTTTTAAAATCAGGTGAAAAACATTTTGTTGTCAATGTTCCATTATTGGCACATTGGAGTGTTACATGATTATTTCTTACATATTTGTAAAGGCTCATGAAAATAGTTCATTTAAACTTTAATAATTAAAACATCTTCTGAATATTAATTGTTTTGTTTATTTATCTTTAAAAGAATGAACAATTGATAAATATTATCACACTATAGAATTTATGCAATATTGGTACCGGATATTCCAATTCCGTTGGATTATCGAATTTCACTTTTTTCCCATTTTACTACAGGGTTTTCGGTTTTTGTTTCTTCTTGGCCCTTGAACCGGGTTTCTGAAATTTGTCTCCATCTGGAGTACTTACATCTTTTTTTTAAAACGTGACGTCGACCATTCCACACACATCGAATGGCTTAACAGCATCTAAATTATTTTTATCAATATCTTCTTTATTGGTTATATCACCACGTTCATCAGGGTGTAACTGGCAAATATCTACATCTCTTAACCCTCCGAGTGGACCACACCGAAGAAAAAAAATGTTTCCAAAAATATTCTAAAATTTTAATGTGCCAGTGGCTAAAGCGTTCTATTTTTACTTCACCCTTTGTCGACTAGAATGGAATACGAGAAACCCACTCTCGTTATTATCACTTTACTTCAGGTTATAAATAAATATATAAATAGATATTATAGATTGTTAATTTTTAATACACATAAAGCTCGATAAGTCTCTAAGATCATCCCATAAGAAAAAAGGTATTCTAAAAGTACAAATAAAAATATTCTTTAAGATAATTTTTTATATTTTTTACGAAAGTCATCCAATATATTTAAGTGGTGCAATTAGAGATACATCTGTTACCGCAAAAGAAATACTTCAAAATAGAGATTTGCAAAACCATGAAAAGCTATCAGTGTCTTTGTTCCTCAGAGTGTAGGTGTGTATCCCTCAATAAATGTCAGTCAAAGAGGGGTGTAGTTCTTAAACCATCGACCTGACTCTCCTACTTCAAAACTCCATAGGGAAAAACAGTGGCAGAAATGTACATTACATCCATTTTCGGAACGTTTTTAAAGGTCAAAAATTGTACCTGACAACCGCTTTGAAGACATCATCGGTTTGGCGGAATTGTACGTGCGAACCGCTTAGAGGGTTAAATCAAAATCCGAAAGCGTTTCTAGAAAGAATAGAGCATCTTGTATTGTAAGGCGTATATAGTGTTAAATTTACGAAAACTTTATAAATGAAACACATAGAAAGCACACATGCACCTTTTTCTCTGTTGTCTGACAAATTAATAAGAAAAACTCTATCTCAAGGAAATTCATAGCTATTTCGGCAGCATATGCAATAAAACACCTTTTATGCGACACACATTTGCACATGTCTCAAAAAGTCACAGGTGAAAGCGCCCCCCCCCCCTCTACACACATGTTCAGCCACCTAATAAAAAATAATTTCTATTGTTATGACTATACCAAAGTAAACATCAATGTCAAGTTCCAATATTATAATAATAGCTATTATTTAAACTTTTATCGATTTCTTTTCACCAGAAGAGTTGTTATTCTTATCTGAATGCAAAAGAAAATAATGTTTGCAATATCATACAATGCTTTTCACATCAATGAAAACTGGATCCTTGAAATGCCAATGTTCCGATAATAGAACAGAGACATAAAAAAGTAAAGTTAACCTTTAAAATTTAAAAATAAAATTTTATTTTTGCTGTATTCCCGTCGGACATGTTGTCTAATGATATATTTTAAGTATTGCATTTTTCCCCATTTAAATTGGAATTTTGGTAAATTAATAAGTTTTAAAATCAGGTGAAAAAACATTTTGTTGTCAATGTTCCATTATTGGCACATTGGAGTGTTACATGATTATTTCTTACATATTTGTAAAGGCTCATGAAAATAGTTCATTTAAACTTTAATAATTAAAACATCTTCTGAATATTAATTGTTTTGTTTATTTATCTTTAAAAGAATGAACAATTGATAAATATTATCACACTATAGAATTTATGCAATATTGGTACCGGATATTCCAATTCCGTTGGATTATCGAATTTCACTTTTTTCCCATTTTACTACAGGGTTTTCGGTTTTTGTTTCTTCTTGGCCCTTGAACCGGGTTTCTGAAATTTGTCTCCATCTGGAGTACTTACATCTTTTTTTTAAAACGTGACGTCGACCATTCCACACACATCGAATGGCTTAACAGCATCTAAATTATTTTTATCAATATCTTCTTTATTGGTTATATCACCACGTTCATCAGGGTGTAACTGGCAAATATCTACATCTCTTAACCCTCCGAGTGGACCACACCGAAGAAAAAAAATGTTTCCAAAAATATTCTAAAATTTTAATGTGCCAGTGGCTAAAGCGTTCTATTTTTACTTCACCCTTTGTCGACTAGAATGGAATACGAGAAACCCACTCTCGTTATTATCACTTTACTTCAGGTTATAAATAAATATATAAATAGATATTATAGATTGTTAATTTTTAATACACATAAAGCTCGATAAGTCTCGAAAATCATCCCATAAGAAAAAAGGTATTCTAAAAGTACAAATAAAAATATTCTTTAAGATAATTTTTTATATTTTTTACGAAAGTCATCCAATATATTTAAGTGGTGCAATTAGAGATACATCTGTTACCGCAAAAGAAATACTTCAAAATAGAGATTTGCAAAACCATGAAAAGCTATCAGTGTCTTTGTTCCTCAGAGTGTAGGTGTGTATCCCTCAATAAATGTCAGTCAAAGAGGGGTGTAGTTCTTAAACCATCGACCTGACTCTCCTACTTCAAAACTCCATAGGGAAAAACAGTGGCAGAAATGTACATTACATCCATTTTCGGAACGTTTTTAAAGGTCAAAAATTGTACCTGACAACCGCTTTGAAGACATCATCCGGTTTGACGGAATTGTACGTGCGAACCGCTTAGAGGGTTAAATCAAAATCCGAAAGCGTTTCTAGAAAGAATAGAGCATCTTGTATTGTAAGGCGTATATAGTGTTAAATTTACGAAAACTTTATAAATGAAACACATAGAAAGCACACATGCACCTTTTTCACTGTTGTCCGACAAACTAATAAGAAAAACGCTATATTAATGGAAACTGATAACTATTTCAGTAACATATGCAGTAAAACATATTTTATGCGAAATTGCCCTTGGCTCCAAAGGCACAGGTGAAAGCGCCCCCCCCCCCTCTACACACATGTTCAGCCACCTAATAAAAAATAATTTCTATTGTTATGACTATACCAAAGTAAACATCAATGTCAAGTTCCAATATTATAATAATAGCTATTATTTAAACTTTTATCGATTTCTTTTCACCAGAAGAGTTGTTATTCTTATCTGAATGCAAAAGAAAATAATGTTTGCAATATCATACAATGCTTTTCACATCAATGAAAACTGGATCCTTGAAATGCCAATGTTCCGATAATAGAACAGAGACATAAAAAAGTAAAGTTAACCTTTAAAATTTAAAAATAAAATTTTATTTTTGCTGTATTCCCGTCGGACATGTTGTCTAATGATATATTTTAAGTATTGCATTTTTCCCCATTTAAATTGGAATTTTGGTAAATTTAATTGTAAGGGAGATTAAAATAGACAAAATATAGTAAAAATAAAAAAAAATTGTAAATATAAATAATTATAAAAAAATAAAAGTTATTGTAAAAAATACTTTATAATGTCATGTTCAATTGTATGTAAAAGGCAATACGAGTATAAGACTTTTTTTATATTTGAATTTCTTATTTTAAAAAACACGTTCTATTATTTGAACATGTTTTTTTAACAAGTAAATGGTTAATAATAGAGATTGTAGTTTAATAACCAACTTTAATCAAATTATTTATGTGCTGAATGGGACTACGACTATCAGTTAAGATCCAAACACTATCTACGGATGACATTATAGATTTAATGGCTTTGAGGGCTTCATTGATGGCTATTAACTCTGATCTAAAATCAGAACAGAAGTCTGTATTTCTAATGCTGGTTTTATAACTTATTTAAAGCGCACTTTAAATGTAAATCACCTAGAAGAAGAACATGTTTCCCCATACGGTAATAAGGGGCAGTATGGAACTACTACTATCAGTTAAGATCGAAACACTATCTGCGAATGACATTATAAATTTTATGGCTTTGAGGTCTTCATTGATGGCTATTAACTCTGATCTATAAACGGAACAGAAATCCGGATTGCTAAAGCTGGTTTTATAACTTATTTAAAGCACTCTTTAAATATAAATCACCTAGAAGAAGAACACGTTTCCCCATACGATAATATGAAACAGTATGGAACTGCGACTATCAGTTAAGATCCAAACACTATTTCCGGATGACATTATAGATTTGACGGCTTTGAGGGCTTCAATGATGGCTATTAACTCTGATCTAAAAACAGAAAAGAAATCTGGATTCCTAAATCTGGTTTTATAATTTATTTAAAAAGCCCTTTAAATGTAAATCACCTCGAAGAAGAACATGTTTCCCCATACGGTAATATGGAATAGATTGGAACTACGACTATCAGTTAAGATCGAAACACAATCTGTGAGTGACTTTATAGATTTAATTATTTTGAGGGTTTCATTGATGACTATTAACTCTGATCTCTAAACAGAACAGAAATCTGGATTTCTAATGCTGGTTTTATAGCATATTTAAAGCACTCTATAAATGTAAATCACCCAGTAGAAGAACACGTTTCAGCATACGGTAATATATAACAGCATGGAACTAAGACTATCAGTTAAGACACAAACACTATCTGTGGAATACATTATAAATTTAATGGCTTTGAGGGCTTCATTGATGACTATTAACTCTGATCTAAAAAGAGAACAGAAATCTGGATTTCTAATGCTGGTTTTATAGCATATTTAAAGCACTCTATAAATGTAAATCACCCAGTAGAAGAACACGTTTCAGCATACGGTAATATATAACAGCATGGAACTAAGACTATCAGTTAAGACACAAACACTATCTGTGGAATACATTATACATTTAATGGCTCTGGGGGTTTCATTGAAGGCTATTAACTTTGATCTGAAATCAGAACAGAAATGTGGATTTCTAATGATGGTTTCATAGTTTATTTATAGTTCCCTTTAAATGTAAATCACCTTGAAGAAGAAAACGTTTCCTCATACGGTAATATAGAACAGTATGAAACTACGACTATTAGTTACGATCCAAACACTATATGCGGGAAACTTTATAGATTTAATGGCTTTGAGGGCTTTTCTCATGGATATTAACTCTGATCTAAAAACAAAATAGAAATCCATATTTCTAATGCTGGTTTTATAGCTTGGTTAAAGCGCACATTAAATGGAAAATCACCTAGCAGAAGAACATATTTCCCCATATGGAAATATGGAACAGTATGTAACTACGACTATCAATTAAGATCCAAAATCTATCTGCAGATGATTATAGATTTAATGGCTTTGAGTGCTTCACTGATCGCTATTAACTCTGATCTAAAAACATAATAGAAATTTGGATTTCTAATGCTGGTTGTATAGCTCTTATAAAGCGCCCTTTAAATATAAATCACCTAGAAGAAGAACACGTTTCCCCATACGGTAATATGAAACAGTATGGAACTACGACTATGAGTTAAGGTCCAAACATTATTTCCGGATGACATTATTGGTTTAATGGCTTTGAAGGTTTCATTGATGGCTATTAACTCTGATCTAAAAACAGAGTAGAAATCTGGATTGCTAATGCTGGTTTTATACGTTATTTAAAGCACACTTTAAATGTAAATCACCTAGAAGAAGAACACGTGTTTCCATTCGGTAATATGGAATAGTATGATACTACGACTATCAGTTAAGATCCAAACACTATCTGTGGATGACATTATAGATTTAATGGTTTTGAGGGCTTCATTGATGGCTATTAACTCTGATCTAAAAAGAGGAACAGAAATCTGGATTGCTAAAGCTGGTTTTATAACTTATTTAAAGCACCCTTTAAATATAAATCACCTAGAAGAAGAACACGTTTCCCCATACGGTAATATGGAATAGTATGAAACTACGACTATCAGTTAAGATCCAAACCCTATCTGCGGATGACATTATACATTTAATGGCTTTGAGGGCTTCATTGATGGCTATTAACTCTGATCTAAAAACAGAAGAGAAATCTGGATTTGTAATGCTGGTTTCATAACTTATTTAAAGCTTCATATAAATGTAAATCACCTAGAAGAAGAACACGTTTCCCCATACGGTAATATGGAACAGTATGAAACTACAACTATCAGTTAAGATCCAAACACTATCTGCGAAAGGCCTTATAGATTTAATTGCTTTGAGGTCTTCATTGATGGCTATTAACTCTGATCTAAAAACAGAACAGAAATCTAGATTGCTAATGCTGGTTTTATAACTTATTTAAAGCACCCTTTAAATGTAAATCACCTAGAAGAAGAACATGTTTCCCTATTCAGTAGTATGGAACAGTATGCAGTAATCCATTATGTCCAGTTAACAAACACTTTACAACTGCGGATGACATTATAGATTTATTGGCTTTGAATGTTTCATTTATGGCTATTAACTCTGATATAAAAGCAGAACGGAAATCTGGTTTTCTAATGCTGGTTTTATAACTTATTTAAAGCACTCTTTAAATGCAAATCATCTAGAAAAAAAACATTTTCCCCATAGGATAATATGAAACAGTATGGAAGAATCCAATATGTCCAGTTACCATCCACTTTAAAATAAAATGACTTCATTCTTTTTTACTATGTGAAATCAAAAATCATAGTGCTACAAAAAATTTCCTGTAAAAAAAACCTGAGACTACACTTTTATACTTCAAAACCAAGGATATATTTTTTAGATATGTGTTTGTTTTATATCTCTTGCATCTGCACGTTGTTTATGAATTTATCAAACTTTCAAACAACATATTTTTGATGTTCAGTACTTACAGACCTTGTTATGCGCTTCGTATGAAAACTTTCTCTCACACGCACTCACACAGTAAATAAAAGAAAAATCAAATTCGAAAATTGAATCGAAAGTCGAGTTTTTTTCTCTGATTTATTTTTCATTGTTCATGAGGAAAGCCCGAAACAATATATATTCACCATTATTTTCTGTTTCTAAAATAAAAATCAGGGAATAAATCTAATATACCTCTTTTTTTTCGGGACGATGGTTATATACGGTTAATGTTCTTACCTGAA
>CM063510.1:5675618-5683118 GCA_032207245.1 Pardosa pseudoannulata | reverse complement strand
AGCCAAAATATATCGACTATCTTCTTCATACAAGAATACGGTTTAAGACAAATCAACAACGAAACACTTAAGAAAAATTAAATTTATAAAAAGTACAACTTTACTTTTTATACATGAATAAGCTTTACAATTGAATATAACTTCTTCATGGTTCAAGTCTTTTCACTTTCGAATTATTGGAAAAGAGAAGTACATGATTTACCCATACACAGAAGGGATATTTTCTTTTTGCTTCTTCCTTTTTACAACGCTTCATATTCGTAAGCTATACAGATGAAAAATATCCCATTTTATACTTTTCATTACTATAGAATTTTATTAATTTTAATGAAAATAAATAATGTAATTATCGATTTTTTTTCAGAGCCTTTGTTTCATTTCTATTTCTTATTGTATTACATTCAAGTTTTTTATAGCTACAAAAGACTGCCAATTTATTTATTTACTCTACATTTATAAAATAAAATGCTATAATCGCATCCTTTACCTCAGAAATTCTCCGTTAATGATAAAATGCCATACAAAATCAGAACCAAATACAATATTATTCGTGTGTATCATCTGTTCTTTTTTTAAGTATAATTTTATATCGGAGGCAAAATATATCAACTATCTTTTTTACATACAAGAATAAGGTTTAAGACATATCAACAACGTAACACTTAAGAAAAATTAAATTTATAAAAAGTACAACTTTAGATTTTATACATGAATAAAGTTTTATACATGAATATAACTTCTTCATGGTTCAAGCCTTTTCACTTTCGAATTATTGGAAAAGAGAAGTACATGACTTACCTATACACAAATGGAATATTTTCTTTGAGCTTCTTCTTTTGTTACAATGCACCATATTCCTAAGATGTACAGATGAAAAATGTCCCACTGTATATTTTTCATTACTATAGAATTTTATTAATATTTAATGAAAATTAATAATGTAATTATCGATATTTCCATAGGCTTTGCTGCATTTATATTTCTTATTGTATTCCATTCAAGTTTTTATAGCTACAAAAGACTGTAAATATATTGATTTACTCTACATTTATGAAATAAAGGGCTATAATCGTAACATTTACCTCAGAAATTCTCCGTTAATGTTAAAAGGCCATACAACATCAGAAAAAAAAAATCGTGTTCATGTCTATCATTTTTTTTTCTTTTAAGTGTAATTTTATATCTAAGGCAAAATATATCAACTATCCATTTTACATACAAGAATATGGTTTAAGACGTATCAACAATGAAACACTTAAGAAAAATCAAATTTAAAAAGTACAACTTTAGATTTTATACATGAATAAAGTTTCTATACATGAATTTAGTTTCTATACATGCAAGCAATAGAGGTTTCAAAAATTACCCAAAGCTCAGAACTAATTTTACCCTCTCTTGCACCTACAATCAGTAATTAATTTGTAACGGAAATAAGAGAAGAAATACATTATAAAGCAACAATAAATCAAATATATTGAAAATTCTCTTGCTTAATTTTCTATACAATGCAAAATCTGCACATATCACAGTCTATCCGAATGACTAATCCGATTGTTTGAATTTTTTCTTATTTCTGACGGCATTTTTGACATTATAAAACTTGAAATTTAAGCTGATCTTTTTAATTATTTTTTTGAATTTTTCTAATTAACATTTAAAATATATTTTCACTGTATAAGACCTTAAATGCATTTTTCCAATTTTTTTATGAAGAACATTACTTTTTTATAAAATGTGTTTTAACCATTCTGAAGTTAAGTACCGAAATATTGATTTATCAAGAATTTTACTAAATAATAATGAATTTCCGAAAATGCTCATTAATATTTCAATATAACTCTGAACTGAACGTAGTGACTTCGCGACGAGTCTCTCTACTTTGTAATATTATACAATTGTTTCAATCTATAATAAACTAACACAACTAACACTATTAATATTTTAAATATTATTGAGAAGAACATTTTTTTAAATATATTTTAACCATTTTGAAATATTAAGTACCAAAATATTCATTTATCTTGAATTTAACTAAAAATTAATGAATTACATGAAAATGCTCATTAATAATTCAATATTACTCTGGACTGAATGTATTGACTTCGCGACAAGTCGCTCTATATTGTAAGATTATACAATGGTGTTAATATAAAATAAACTAACACAATTATTACTATTATTCGTTTAAATATTATCGGAAAGAACATTTTTTTATAAACTGTATTTTAACCATTCTTAAATATTAAGTACCAAAATATTCATTTATAATGAATTTAACTGAAAATAGTGAATTTCAGAAAATGCTCATTAATAGTTCAATATTACTCTGAACTGAATGTACTGACTAAACTGAATGTATTGACTTCTCGACGAGTCTCTCTATTTTGTAAGATTATACAATTATCTTAATATAAAATAAACTAGCATTATTTAGTAATTTAAATATTTTTTGGAAAAACAATTTTTTTATAAAATGTATTTTAACCATTCTGAAATTAAGTACCAAAATAATAATTTATTATGAATTAACTAAAAAATAATGAATTTCCAAGAATGCTAATTAATAATTCAATATTCCTCTGGACTGAATGTATTGACTTCGCGACAAGTCGATCTATATTGTAAGATTATACAATTGTCTTAATATAAAATAAACTAACACAACTAACACTATTAATAGTTTAAATATTATTGGGAAGAAAAATTTTTTTTAAAATGTATTTTAACCATTCTGAAATAAAAAGTACCAAAATATTCATTTATCATGAATTTCAATAAAAATTAATGAATTTCCTGAAAATGCTCATTAATAGTTCAATGTTACTGTGAACTGAATGTATTGACTTTGTAACGAGTTTCTCTATATTGTAAGATTAATTGATTATCTTAATATAATATAAACTAGCACTATTAGTAGTTTAAATACTATTTGAAAGAATAATTTTTTTTTATAAAATGTATTTCAACCATTCTGAAATTAAGTACCAAAATAATCATTTATCATGTATTTTAACTAAAAAATAATGAATTTCCGAAAATGCTCATTAATAATTCAATATTACTCTGTACTAAATGTATTGACTTCACGACGAGTCTCTCTATTTTGTAAGATTATACAATTGTAATAATTTCTATCTTATTTTAGATGATTCAAAGTTGTACTCTATTTCTCCTTGTAACAGAATCTGTGTGAATACTTTCTTGAATTCTCACTCATTTATATTTATGAACTTATTTATAGGCACCAAATTCCTTAAGCTCTGAACAAATGAAATTGTGAGCAACCGAAAGTTAGTTTGCTCTTTTAAATGGAAAATTTCTTCTGAACAATGAGCGGAAAAAGTTTTGTCATATATTCGAGTTTAAAGAGTTTTGGAATCATAATGACGATATTTTTCATTAGAACTCTCCTTTGATCGCTGCCAAGCAATTTTTAAGCATACTTTACTTTAATCATGAAACCAAATATTCTTCTGAAATGATAATTGAGAATTTTGTAATAGGATTTTCTTTTCCTTTTGTATGTCCGTAATTTTTACGCTCACTCAGTACTAATCACGAAACGGTAAAAGGAGATTACTTTCTCTTTTCTAATTCTCATCATAAATTTATTTGCTTTAGGATTAGAACTACGAGTATGTTAATTAAATATATTGATTTCTGAAATATACTTGGGGAAAACGAGACATGAATTTATATGTATCCGATAAGCAATATATTCTCCGACTTAATTTTTTTTCTTAAACGAACGTTTTTAAATTGGACAAAAGTCTTTATTCTTCCCATTTCTTTTCCAGTTCTGAAAAATATAAAAGTAAGAAAAGCTTCTATTTTCATCAATTTCTCCCCAAGATTTCTACATAATAATTCGGAATATCGAGTTATTATATTTCTTTTTAGAAGAAGAAATTAATAGTACAAACCATGAGAAAATACAGAGAGTTAGAAAACCTTAATTACATTTTTGCCCTCATAACGAATGCTTATTATATCTGATTTAATGATGTCTCTACTGAATTATCGACAAACCTTCGGGAAACAGATAGGGAGCTACCTTTCGGTGTTGGAAGGAGTGGATCTAAAACAATTCATAAATTTTAGTAAGCGGTAACATCACAGTCAACTAAGAAAACTATATTATTTTGTTTTAATAAACCTAGTTGTAATTTTAATATGTTATTTCTAATAAAATTATGTAAATGTGACAACTATTTCCTGCTAATATATTGATTACTTTAATATTTTTAATTATTAATAGTTTAAATAAAATTAACTAAAACAGCTCTATGAACCTTATTTTCATATTTAATACAATTATGTTTACATTAAGAGTAAATTTTAAAAGCATAGAATTCTGTGTTATCGCACGGCATCTTTGAAAAAAATGTATCCATATATATATATATATATATATATATATATATATATATATATATATATATATATATATATATATATATATATATATATATATATATATATATATATATATATATATATATATATATATATATATATATATATATATATATATATATATATATATATATATATATATATATATATATATATATATATATGATGTTCTTAGAAGCCATTACATTTATTCTTAAGAAATGTTTAGTAGTTTACCTGTCCGTTATTTACATTTTCAGGTAAACGAAGGTAATTATTAATTGTAAGCTTGTATCTGTAAAGAACATTTTCTGATCTTTATTCCGGTTTATTACAATAATAGAATTTTATAACAATAAGTCTGTGCAAAATTCAGTTTGGTACGATTTGGAGGTTGCAATTTGCATTCTTCTTGATAACACATGATTTATGAGAAACATTCTGAAGATTTTGTTTGATATAGATGTAGGTACAAACACAATTTCTCATATAACATAAAATGTAATAAATGAATTTATTTTCTTCGAATTTTCCAAAGATAATCTAGGTATATAATGGGTTCAAATTTTAAGAAAATTGAGACAATGTTCAAGAAGTTCAGATTGTTTTTTCTTTCAACAAAGTAAGTTTTTATTTGTGAGTGAGTTTCGTATTTGCTAGAGGAAGGTGGCAAGACAGGATCTTAAATATGGAAACCAAAACTGCAGTTCAGTTTATCAAGTACTTATCATTCTATTGAAAAAGATCTTTTCTTCAAGCACAAGTAGAAATTTCATAAAAATTTAAGATATTTCTTATTATAATACTTTATACTGAGAAAATTAATTTTATCTTATATAGTTGCAATTTTTATATTACAGCCTATAGTATGGCTATTTTAATATGTAACTATGTTTTTTTATTTATTTTTTTAAAATTGCTTAGTTGTGCTTATTTACACATTATTACATAAAGAGTTACATAGATGGAATTAGTATTTTCCTGTTATCTATTGTATATGGTTTGGTTTAATATATACATTCTACTATGTAGCTCACGATAACTAATTAGACCAGAAGTTGCTGCTTACAACTATGAACAACATTTGAACCCTCAAAATCTGGTACAGAAGAGCTCTGCTATTCGCCATGGTTTGGCTGTCCAATTGATATGGTGAACATATTATTTTAATCCATCTTTATCACATTTCAACAATGTACTCCATAAAATTTAATGAGATAAACCGGACAAGCAATTATAAAATTAAAAATTTTAAATATAAGAATTTATCTAAATTGTAAAACATATCCAACCTATTTATAATTTATATAATAGATTCTTTAAATAAATTTAACCACTTTTAATAAAAATGTACTGATGTATGATTTACTTAATCGTAATTTCCTAGCTGTAAAACCGGCAGAACCAAGAAATATTTATGTACATTTTTCTTGTCTGGTTCATTGTATATGGACCGGTATAATGTCTGGTAATTTTAGGATTCTAAGAATTATTATTCAGAACTCAATGGAAAATGAACACATTGCACGGTTTTTTTACATTTACTTGGTCGAAAAAATCAATTTCCATTTGCCATAGACAACAAAGTATATTAGTATAATTTATTTTATTTCATATCGCACGATTTTCATGGCAATTTATGCAAAAGATTAAATAGTCTGAAATTGAAGAAAGATTTATTATCTCTACACAAATATTATTTCATATGATATAAGCTAACTGAAGACTTATAAACTTATATTTAAAAATTGTTAAAATATTTTCTTCTTTCCATTTACTTACTGCAGATATATATTTTAAAGGGTCGTAGTATCATTCAAAACAAAAAAATCTTCTTTAATATATGAGTTTTGTTTCATTGTAAAATAAGAAATTTAGCTTTTTAAAAAAATATTATTAACCTGCTTCATAAAATTTAAAATAAAAAAAATACGAGTTTCTCATCTGGTAAAACATATAAAGTATAACACAATAAAATCACCAATATAATTTTTTAGCAACAATATAACAATATAAGTGCAGTACAACACATTTTATCAACTAAATTATTTTTCTTCGAATTTTCTAATAAAACTTTATTTTTTGCCTGAATAATAATTTTACTTTCGTGTGTACATTTCATAAAATTTTTTAAATATATTTCATCACAAAGCAAAATCGTAAAGTTTTTCAGGGTTAGATTTTTATTTAAGAATTAGTCTTATTAAAGAATTTTATCCTTTAACGAGATCAATTATGTTCGAATACATTCTTTCAGGTTTATAACAGTTTTTAAAATTTTATGAGTCTTTAGAACAATTATTCCACTGACTTTAAGTTCGAAGGTGCTATTATTTCTTATATGAATTTAAAATTTTTATCTACCCAGAAAAACTACAAGTCTCATTAAATGAACTTAATTGACCACCGATAATCAATATTATGCACATAATCTAAAAATGCTTTATTAACTTATATTTCTCCCATTACTTTTATTAAGAAGTTCTTTGGAATTTGCAACATCCAGATTGAAGAGTATTTACAGAATAGGTTCGATAAAGCTGTAAGTGAGGATTACTTTTTCGATTGTTATTAGCTCTATAGAGAATACGAAACTTTTTTCTAATAGAATTTGTGGATCTAATTTTCTTACGCATTTAATATTATTGATTTACAACATTGGAATTCTAATATTAGTATCAAAGTACATAGAAATGAATTTCTTTTTTATGCTTTGTACAATTAATTTATAATGATAATATAAATAAAATTTTAGATATAAATGATTTTATTACAATATAGATTGTGTTTATTCTGATCTGTATATCACATTGTATTTTATTTATAAATATCTGATGAATAATAATAATAAAGCTATACACTGTTGTAAACAAAAATTCATTTTAACCCTCCAAGTGGAACACACCGAGGAAAAAAAGTCTCCAAACATACGCTAGTTTTATTGTGTTAGTGACCAAAGCGTTCTATGATTCTTTGCTTCACCCTTTGTCGACTAGATTAGAATTGGGGAAACCCACCCTTGTTATTGTCCCTTTACTTCCGGTTATAAATAGATATATAAATAGACATTATAGGTTGTTAATTTTTAATACATATAAAGCTCGT
>CM063510.1:5663118-5670618 GCA_032207245.1 Pardosa pseudoannulata | reverse complement strand
AAGAATGAATTCTCCGTATATCATTATATGAATAAAATGAGAAATGCAAGGTATACTTTAATGTATCTAGTCGTTTTTCAGCAATTTGGTGTGACTATTTCTTTAAAAATTCGTTTAAAGTTACATTGAATAGTAATATGGAAATGTTATAATAGATTGCATTAACATTAAATTTGTACTATAATGATTTCTTCCGTAATGATTTGAATAGTATGCAGATTTATACTCCTAATGCCTTGCAAAGAGATTTAATGTGTTACTGATTTTTATGATAGAACTGTTACAATTTATTGAATCATTTCAAATATATCATTATCAGAGTTCAATCAAGAATTTTGTTACATTTGTTCCTCCTTATTTACTTCGAATGTTTCAAGGACAGCATAGACAAACTTATAAATAAAGCAAAGGCAGTTTTCACATGTACCTATGTTTATATATATATATATATATATATATATATATATATATATATATATATATATATATATATATATATATATATATATATATATATATATATATATATGTGTGTGTGTGTGTGTGTGTGTGTGTGTGTGTGTGTGTGTTTGTATGTATGTATATGTAATATTAAAATACCTTATTTACGTATTTTAATATTAATTTAATAACTTTTGTTCATAAAGTAAATTCGGGGTTTGCGCGGTAATTCTGATTTTTCCCTTCAGACACGCTATAGACCTAATTCAGCCTCTGTTTGTGCTACTTTAGCCAATAGATAGCGAGTTCTCTTTAAACATGCGTATTTTTTATCACGTGATCAATTGTGCTTAGGAATTATTAGTGGTCTTTTTACCTGAAGAATCCCTACTTGAAAAGCGTATGTGCGGGATCAAATTGTGTATGGGCACCAGGTTGTAAAAGTGTTTGCTTGTTGTATGGATTTCATGTTTTTTGCCAGAAATAAACTGTGTTGAGTGAATGTGTTGTTTTGAATGAGTGTCGCCCATATTACACACACACACATATGTATATATATATATATATATATATATATATATATATATATATATATATATATATATATATATCTATATATATATATATATATATATATATATATATATATATATATATATATATATATATATATATATATATATATATATATATATATATATATATACATATATATATATATATATATATATATATACATATATACATATATATATATATATATATATATATATATATATATATATATATATATATATATATATATATATATATATATATATCACTCAATCACTCAACACACTCTTATCGAACAGAGGTGAATCCAAGAGCGATGACCAAAATAATATTCCCACGTAAAAAAAATAACTTAATAAGTGAATTAAAGGCAATATCAGCAAAACACGAAACCATTTGCCGGCGACAGCTGGGAAATGTGATAAATAGACCGAATGTTTACATTTTTAGGATAGACAGCTTTATGAAGAGTTGTAAGTGGAAAATACTCCATTGATTAAACTATTTAAAGGCTAAGATAAAGATTTAAAGGAATTAGAATGGAAGAGTGGAGTTTTTTAAGGAAATATTACAGTTAAATAATTTATATATATATATATATATATATATATATATATATATATATATATATATATATATATATATATATATATATTTACATATATACACGTATACTCTTACATGTTCTAGGTATCCGTTGGCAACACAAGAATAAATGTGTGCCGCACTCTCATAAAATTTCAAAATTTGGACTGGCAACAAATAGGAGGAGAGAGTGGTCTTACCTACCACTTCATACGTTACAGTGCATATATACAAATATACGTTGTTACTCATCTCTCTAGAGTAGAAAACTCAAGCCAGGTCTAAAAAAAAACTCTCATAAAATGTGATTGGTCTTTGGTTTTGGGTAATAGATAGACTTAGTTTAAGTAGGTACCACAAGAACTGAAGACAGTTTGGCCACTGGATACTGCCATGGATTGAATTCAATTAAAATATAATTAGTCTCTTTGAGATAAAACTCTCATCAATAAGGAAGAGAAATAGAAGATAGGGATAAAAAACAGAAATAGATAAAAAATTGTGCTTGAAAAAAAATCATATTGAATTATCTCATGGAATAATTAAATGTAATTGGAAGAACATGTAAATTAATTGACGAAAATTACCCCTAAGTAAAAAAGAGCAATGATAAAGAAGAAAAATTTAAAAGGATATTTTGAACATTTTGCAGGAAGGAAAAATAATCTCATATAAGCCTCATATTATTCTCATATTCTAATCTGATCATAGAAGAAGATGAGATTAGAAAAAGTAAAGAGAAATTTAAGAAAACATATATTCAGATATTCAGAAAAAATAACTTCACTGTTAATTATCTCTAAAAAATATTAAATACTAATGAAAGAGCATGTGAAATGCTTGGAGAAACTTATTTGAAATAATTGAAGGTGCAACGGAAATCTGGAAAGTCTTTACTTCAAAATATCCCTTCTAAAACATATTCTGTAATGAACACAATTTTAATAAACGTTAGGAATGGTTCTAGGATTTGGATTTCAACTCTCTGTATATTGCAGATGTCAGGGATTGAACTAAAGTAGAATACGTTAAGCATCTTCATGATTAATCTCTCATTAGTATGTAAGAAAAATAGGATTAAGAAAAAAAGAGAGAAATTGGAAAAAAATTGTGCTTGGAAAGAAAGTATTGAATTATCTCACAGAATAATTAAATGTAATTGGAAGAACATGTAAATTGATCGAAGAAAATAACCACAAAGTAAAAAGGAGCTGTAATAAAGAAGAAAAATTTAAAAGTTTATTTTGTAATATAACATTTTGCAGGAATAAAAAAAATCTCATGTAACTCTCAAATTATTCTGATATTCTAATCTCATCATAGAAGAAGATGGAATTACAAAGAATAAAGAAAAATTGATAGAAATATATATTCAGAAAAAAAAAAACTTCACTTTAAAAAATCTTGAAAAAATGTTCAATACTATTGAAAGATCATGTGAAATGATTGAAGAAAATTATTTGAAATAAATGAATGTACAACGAGAGTCTCGAACACTTTGCTCCAAAATATCCCCTCTAAAATATAGTCTGTAATGAATACAGTTTTAATAAACGTTAGGAAATGGGGATAGGATGTGTATTAAGACCCTCTGGATACTGCCGACGTCATGGATTGAATTCAAGTAGATAATGTTTAGCCTCTTCATGATTAATCTCTCATCAGTATGGAAGAAAAATATGATTAGGAAGAAGAAAGGAAAACTGGAAAAAATTCTGCTTGGAAAAAAATTGCATTGAATTATCTAATGGAATTATTAAATGTAATTGGAAGAACATGTAAATTGATTGAAGAAAATAACCACTAAGTAAAAAGAACCGTAATAAAGGAGAAAAATTTAAATGGATATTTTGTAACATAAGATTTTGACGGAATGAAAAAAAAATCTTATGTAACTCTCATGTTATTCGCATATTCTAATCTCATCATGAAAGAAGATGCTATTACAAAGAATAAAGAAAAATTGTAGAAAATATATATTCAGAAAAAAAACTTCACTGTGAATAATCTTGAAAAAATATTATATACTATTGAAAGAGCATGTGAAATGCTTGAAGAAAATTATTTGAAATAAATGAAAGTGCAACGAAGGTCTGGAACGTCTCTGCTTCAAAATATCCCCTTTAAACATATTCTGTAATGGATACAATTTTAATAAACGTTAGGAATGGTTCTAGGATTTGGATTTCAAATATTTGGATACTGCCGATGTCATGGATTGAATTCATGTAGAATAAGTTAAGCCTTTAGAGGATCAATCTCTCATCAGAATGGAAAAAAATAGGATTAGGAAAAAGGAAGAAAAATTTAATTGAAAAAATTGTGCTTAAAAAAAGGTATTGAATGACCTCACAAAATAATGAAATTTAATTGGGAGAACATGTAAAGTATTTGAAGGAAATTACCGCTAAGTAAAAAGGAGCAGTGATAAAGGAGAAAATTTAAAAGTATATTTTGTAATATAACATTTTGCAGGAATGAAAAACAAATCTCATATTTTTCTCATATTCTAATCATCATAGAAGAAGATGAAATTAGATGGAATAAAGAGAAAATGAAGAAAACATATATTCAAGAAAAATAACTTCTCTGTGAATAATCTCGAAAATATATTAAATACCATTGAAAGAGCATGTGAAATGCTTGAAGAAAATTATTTGAAAAAATTAAAGGTGCAACGAAAGTCTGGAAAGTCTCTGCTTAAAAATATATCTTCTAAAACATATTCTATAATGAATACAATTTTAACAAACATTAGAAAATGGTGCTAGGATTTGGATTAAGACTCTTTGGATACTGCCGACGTCATGGATTGAATTCAAGTAGAAAATATTTAGGCTCTTCAGGATTGATCTCTCATCAATATGGAAGAAAAATAGGATTAGGAAGAAGAAAGTATGTTTGGAAAAAAATCTGCTTGGAAAAAATATTGTACTGAATAATCTCATGGAATTATTAAATGTAATTTGAAGAACATGTAATTTTATTGAGAAAATAACCACTAAGTAAAAAGAACCAAAATAAAGGAGAAAATTTTTAAAGGATATTTTGTAATATAACATTTTGCAAGAATGAACAAAAAATCTCATGTAACTCTCATATTAGTCTCATATTCTAATCGCATCATAGAAGAAGATGCAATTACAAAGAATAAAGAAAATTTGTAGGAAACATATATTCAGAAAATAATAACTTTCCTGTGAATAATCTCGGAAATATATTAAATACTACTGAGAGAGCAGGTGCAATGATTGAAGAAAATTATTTGAAATGAATGAAGGTGCAACAAAGGTCTGGAACGTCTCTGCTTTAAAATATCCCCTCTAAAATATATTCCATAATGAATACAATTTTAGTAAACGTGAGGAATGTTTCTAGGATTTGGATTTCTATTCTCTTTATATTGCCGATGTCATGGATTGAATTCAAGTAGCATACTTGAATCTTCTTCATGATCAATCTCTCATCATAATGGAAGAAA
The DNA here is from genome assembly GCA_032207245.1 of Pardosa pseudoannulata. NCBI lineage: Eukaryota > Metazoa > Arthropoda > Arachnida > Araneae > Lycosidae > Pardosa > Pardosa pseudoannulata. Next base: position 5,665,556 of record CM063510.1, on the reverse strand, counting down.
AATAGGATTAAGAAAAGGAAGAGAAACTGGATTAAAAAAAATCGTGCTTGGAAAGAATTCTATTGAATGATCCCACAGAATAATTAAATTTAATTGGAAGAACATGTAAATTAATTGAAAAAAATTACGTCTAAATAAAAAAGAGCAGTGATAAAGAAGAAAACTTTAAAAGGATATTTTGAAAGGATATTTTGCAGGAATGAAAAAATATCTCATATAATTCTTATATTATTCTCACATTCTAATCTCATCATACAAGAAGATGAGATTAGAAAGAGTAAAGAGACATTGAATAAAACACATATTCAGAAAAAATAACTTCACTGTTAATTATCTCTAAAAATACTAAATACTATTGAAAGAGTATGTGAAATATTTGAAGACAATTATTTGAAATAAATGAAGGTGCAACGAAAGTCTGGAAAGTCTCTGCTTCAAAATATCCCCTCTGAAACATATTCTGTAATAAATGCAATTTTAATAAACGTTAGGAATGGTTTTAGGATTTGGATTCCAAGCCTCTAGATATAGCAATGTCATGGATTAAATTCAAGTAGAATACGTTAAGCGTCTTCATGATCAATCTCTCACCAGCATGGAAGAAAAATAGAATTAGGAAAAAGGAAGATAAATTGGATTGAAAAAAATTGTTCTTGAAAAACATTGTATTGAATGATCTCACAGTATAAGAACATGTAAATAAATTGAAGGAAATTACCCCTAAGTAAAAAAGAGCAGTGATAAAGGAGAAAAATTTAAAAGGATATTTTGTAATATAACATTTTGCAGGAATGAAAAAAAATCTCATATAATTCTCATATTATTTTCATATTCTAATATCATCATAGAAGATGATGAGATTAGAAAGAATAAAGAGAAATTGAAGAAAACATTTATTCAGAAAATATAACTTCACTGTGAATAATATAAAAAATATTAAATACTATTGAAAGAGCATGTGAAATTCTTGAAAAAAATATTTAAAATAAATAAACGTGCAACAAAGTTCTAGAAAATCTCAGCTTCAAAATATCTCATCTAAAATATAGTCTGTAATGAATACAATATTAATAAACGTTAGGAAATGATGCTAGAATTTGGGTTTCAACTCTCTGGTTACTACCGATGTCATGAATTAAATTTAAACAGAATAATTTTAGCCTCTTTGTGATCTATTTCTCATCAATATGGAAGGAAATTATTATTAAGAAAAAAAATAAATTGGAAAAAAACGTGTGCTTGGAAAAAAATTGCATTGAATCATCTCATAGAATCATTAAATTTAATTGGAAAACATGTAAATTAATTGAAGAAAATTACCCCTAAGTAAAAAGGAGCAGTGATAAAGGAGAAAAATTGAAAAAGATATTTTGTAATACAACATTTTGCAGAAATGATAGAAAGAATAAAAATTCTTGAAAAACTTTGGTTGATGTTCTAGTTTAAAATATTTTTCATTTATTTTTTTTAATTATAAACAATAGAAGTGTTACGTTATTTTTACTTTTAATTTTTCTTTTTTTTTGCATTATGTAAAGTTACAAATATATTTACTTTAACAATATTCGACTTGAATGAATAACTAATTATAACATTTAATGTCGATTAGCACAATGCGACGGATTAGAGCAATTAATTAACTAATTATTAAACCCGTCAAAATTTACAATTTATAACATATAATTTTGCTATCGAGATACCCAAGAAATAATATATGTCTGTACAAAGAGAACGGTCATATTAAAGCAATCACTCCCTACTTTTGAATATTTCTCGATTTTCTAAAGAACAAGACTATGAAGCATTTGGAAATGTTATAACACACAGTGAATGCACTTCCTCACACAATTTTCATAAGCCAAATGTGCATTAAGAATAGAAGCAAACATCCAAAAACAAAGAAAACTGGTTTATTCTATATCAAAATGTTATAAATGATCTGAAAGTTTCACCAAATATGAACAATAATGTATTATTGTTAGAAAAAGAATCATTTAGTCATGCTAAAATGAATACCTTTTAAAAAAAGTCTATATATTACACAATCGTTAATCAAATTTCACAAAACAATCAAATTATATGAGAAAGATGAGCAGTAATATTAAATGAAACTTTTAAATGAATTTATTTATAATTCTGTAAAATATAGGCTGCTAAACTAAATAGTTTTCCCTATACGGGCGAAGGAAATGCTTTTATGCATTACAGTTTTATAGCCAACGGTATATAAAAGAATAGAAAATTAAAATTTGACTTTAATATCTTTAAAATTGATCAAATGGTCATCGATTCATGGAACTGCATTTTAGTACGTTCAATGAAATTATAAAACTGAGAAGAGACTTATCAAGAATTGAATTTGTAATACATTAATTTGCTGAAAGGTAACCAATCATGTGTTTTCTCTATTTATCGGTTTTCGTATTATTAAACATTGT
>CM063510.1:5640618-5655618 GCA_032207245.1 Pardosa pseudoannulata | reverse complement strand
GCACGGTGGAACACCGCCAAGAGTATCACGAAAACATGACAATGTGTGGAGTGGGGTTATGTCATATAAAAAAATGGCGAATTTATGGAACTATTGCAACGCCACGCTCGACAAGGAGAACGCCAAGTGACGCTCCTGGTATGCGTGATGTCATCTGATTGAAAATCCAGAGCGGCTTATGCAATGAAAAAATTAGGTTTTCAACTCACCAACGTGATAATTGGGAGCTTGGCAGGGAAGATACAAACAGGGTATTTCAAGGGAAGCTTATAGAATTAAAATAAACTAAAGGGAACGGAATTAAAATTAATTAAATGGAACGTTATGACAATATATTTTAAATTTGATAGTTCTGATGAAAAAAATATCTGTAATTGCTATTTATCGGTAATGTTTTACACTAATCGTCACAAATTGGCAATTAAATATATTGTTAATTACAGTTTATTTTAACGCTTATATTAAGGCATTTGAATATAACATAAATGACTTAATGTAATGATTTGTTTAAAAAAACAAAAAAAAACTTATTTGAAATTTTAAAGAGGTAATAACTGAATGCATTTAAAGGATAGATATTTTGAACTTCGTATTTCATAAAAAAGGGGAAAATATATAATAGAATAAAAACAACAGTAAAAAATACTTCAATTTTTATCTGTGACAAAAAAAATCTAAATTGTGGCTTTAATTATCAAAATATCATATAATTTCTGTTATGATAGCTAACTAATTACAATTGCACCTTACTAATTATTTCTTTTGAAATCACAAGATTCTCTTCTTATATTTTCAGATAGTACAATAAATAATGATCAATAAACAATGTGTAGATTAGTTTTCAAATACAAGTATTTAAAAGTAAATTGAAATCATAATTGTACTCTAATCGAATATTTGCATTGTTTTTTACGTATTCATTATAATGTTACTACTTAGTAAATTTTCTAAACAGAGAAACTGTTTCTTAACGTTATGCAAAACCCTTTCTAAATATAGTATAATTAATTATATTTCATTATTTACTTATATTTAATTAGTTCCCCTTGTGAGGATAAATTATATTAACACAATAAATGCTTCTGAGTTCATTGATAATTTCAAATAACATTTGAAGCAGTTAGTTTAATTTAAAAGATATTAAAGTCTATGTTAGGTTGAGACTAATTTAACTCACAAAGGATTTACTTAAATTTATGCAGCTATTTTCAGTTTCAGTACATTTGTGTGGCAAACTCCGTGGGTCTCATTAAGAAATTGCTGTGAAGTAAAACTGAAATATCGGAAATTCGAATGATTGTGCGTAAATGCAATAAAAATTATTAACTTTTAAGCTTTGGAGGAATAATTTAAAACCAAATTATGAAAAAAGCAGTAACTTTCAAAATATTAATTTAATAATGTTCTATTTACCTATACTCTGGGGTACTTTTGAAAATGTAACCACCATAGATTCAATAAAGGATTCTTAATTTAACGTGAATTATTATATATTTATCCGCTGCAATATTATTTTGCTTAATGATTCACTTTAATTGCCATCCATAAACCCGTTAATGGAATGTATAATTTCAATTTTTACTGTAATATTATTTTCTTTAAAACCATATCCATTAATTTGGTGAAAGCATTTTCGATACGTGAATTTAATAATCAAGCTTTTTCTGTTTTTGAGAAGAGTATAAAATACATTTATAAAACTGTACTGAATATCCGAATTTATTATTAGAATGAATGCTTTAATATTTGCACTCGATAGAAATGGACTGTGTTTTGTAACACTAGATTTACGGACCGAGCCAATTTGACTCATGAAAAATTTTATCACTATATATATATATATATATATATATATATATATATATATATATATATATATATATATATATATATATATATATATATATATATATATATATATATATATATATATATATTATACATATATATATATATATATATACATATATATACATATATATATATAATATATATATATATATTATATATATACATATATATATATATATATATATATATGTATATATATATATATATATATATATATATATATATATATATATATATATATATATATATATATATATATATATATATATATATACATATATATATATATATATATATATATATATATATATATATATATATATATATATATATATATATATATATATATATATATATATATATATATATATATATATATTATATATATATATATATATATATATATATATATATATATTATATATATATATATATATATATATATATATATATATATATATATATATATATATATATTTATATATATATATATATATATAAATATATATATATACATATATATATATATATATATATATATATATATATATATATACATATATATATACATATATATATATATATATATATATAATATATATATATATATATATTATATATATATATATATATATATATATATATATATATATATATATATATATATATATATATATATATATATATATATATATATATATATATATATATATATATATATATATATATATATATATATATATATATATATATATATACATATATATATATATATATATACATATATATATATATATATATATATATATATATATATATATATATATATATATATATATATAATATATATATATATATATATATATATATATATATATATATATATATATATATATATATATATATATATATATATATATATATATATATATATATATAGCTTTAATATCACTTTTCAATAACATACATTAGTTTTTAGTTAAAATGTGGTATACCTAATTTCACAATTATGAGCCCATTTGACTCATAGAATGTATATGAAAATAAATAAATATAGTAATAAATATAGTACAAAGTGAATATAAAATATAAAGTGTATAAAGTATTATGTAAAGTAAATATAGAGAGGCAGTCGAGAACACACGAGGACAGAAATTCGTGCTATTGATGCACGGAAGAATTGTCAAGTTCAACAATCATGCAAAAGAAACAGATGTAGAAACCATTGTGCTAAATGTAATAGAAATTTTTGCGGAAAATGCGTTTCAAAAACAGATTTTATATGTAAAAAATGTTTTCCATGAATTTTTTTATAATAAACTTTTCATTTAAATTAATTTGGAACTATTTTCTTTGCAAAAAACTTCAATTCTCTTGCATGAGTCAAATTGGCTCACTTCAGTAAAAATAGGTATATGATCAACATCAATAAATCTAGTGTTAAACATACATAAATGTATCTAGCCTTGCCATTTTCTAGCAATTGTAGTAATGATTTCATTAAATAAAATTTCATGTATAATAGAAATGTTTTCTTTGATTTAAATTGAAATTGTAAGAATATAAAAAAATACCATACCTAAAAGCACTGTACCTATTTGCAATGTTCGGAGCTATGATAACATACATTTATACAAAAATAAAAACATATAAACTTTTTAAAATATTATAAGAAATTTTGATCCATATAATGTATTAATAGTTTATAGATCAAATGCATTTTTTTGATTGAATAACAAAATGTATAACCCTTGTTTTCAAAAAACATTGTAACATCTAATTTCATATAATATATTAACCCAGAGATGTAAATCTTTGCATTTTTTTACATAATTTATACTGTAGTAAATATCAACAGAGATGCTAAATATATATATACTGTTAGTTCAACATTACAATATTAAAATTTGTAGACATAAAATTATCTATATATTATCTTTACAATTAATCCCCCTTATTTGTTTATTTAAATTTATTCCACTTAATCAGTTAGGGTATTTTTTGCTTTCTTATATTTTATACATAACAATTAAGTAACAGCATTTAGAACCTTGTGAGAATGCTTACTCTCTATAAGTTTTAAGAAATTGTATTATACACAAAATCGAGCCATTTACACTCAAACAAGATATTTATACAGTAATTCCCAGGAAGAAAGATAAATAAAGCAATGCTTGAAAACAAAGGAAAGGCATAAGAAAGGTTTTGTGAATATAGGATCATCCTTGGTTTTTTACCTGGTCTTCGTTTACAAAATGATAACTTAAATCACTACTGAAATTTAGTTAAAACTTGAGTATCATAGAATTATTTGAAGTTAATAAAATTCAAAGCATACATTTATTTAATTTTTAGATTTCTTTATCTTCTATGTATATATAAATGCAAGGTAAGAATTTAATACATTAGTCTTAAACTAAAATTACTAACACTCATATTAAAAAATCACAGAATCTACGATTTCGTCATATTCTTGGTAACCTTTAGCTTTAAACTCACTTGTCTTAGAAATATCACCTCTTGTAGAAATCAATAGATATCCTACATTGCTGATTACGCATATTCCTCTTTTCACGCTTATGGAGTCCCTAAAGTTATAAAAAGCCGCACAATCATTATTCTTGAATTTTGCTGTTGAACATTGCTAAATAAAGATGCTGCAAAAGTTTTCCTGATAACTCGTATCCTAATCGCCGACGACTACACCCCTTCGATCACGTTACATCCCTGAAGCATGACAGGCTACACTATGTTTCATATATATATATATATATATATATATATATATATATATATATATATATATCTGACAGGTTCCCACTAAATGACACTAGAGTCCTGAGTACATTTTCATAGCTTTATTCAAATTTCAGAGCACACTACTCATCAATCATCTTCGAAGGCGTCGCACATTGGCGCCTAACTTTTAACAAAGGCAGGCTTAGCTGCCTCGGGTAGCCACAGCTCTGTCTGCAGAATGTGCGCACTGCTCTCTGCACAAATCACTGCGGGTGAGCCGTATTTATGTGGCTAACTCATCACGCCGTGTCACTCCCAGTAGTGAATCCCTAATTAAAATCTTTTAAAATTAATAAATTAATCTACAATTTAAATCCTGACGCACACACACACACAAATATATATATATATATATATATATATATATATATATATATATATATATATATATATATATATATATAATATATATATATATATATATATATATATATATATATATATATATATATATATATATATATATATATATATATATATATATATATATATATATATATATATATATATTTATATATATATATATATATATATATATATATATATATATATATATATATATATATATATAAAATTTTCCTGACAATAAATATTCATAATAAGAATTAGTTACATATAGCTAAAACAGAAATGAATAAATATATGAATTACTATATATAAATATTGTTATTTTTTGTTTTGTTTGATATTTGATAATATAACCTAGTAAACTTTTTTATCATGAAGAACTTTTATTCTTATACTGATAACATTTTCATGTACTCTTTACATGAGCAGTATAATATAAAACATTAAATTCTTTGAGGCTCATTCATGTTTTTTTAATTCTAATTATATGTGAAGGGGTGTTTCTATGGGGATGCAAGCGTCAATCAAAACATAAAAAGATTGGTACCTGAAAAATAAACCCACAGATAAGAAAATAAAAAAGTATATTTATTTGATGAGTGGTGATGTATAGTGAAAGTACGCGCTATGCCTCTAAAACGATATTTAATATTTAAATTAATTTTGGATTTTCACCAACTTAAATTTAAATCTCAAAGTAATATATATATATATATATATATATATATATATATATATATATATATATATATATATATATATATATATATATATATATATATATATATATATATATATATATATATATATATATATATATATATATATATATATATATATATATATATATATATATATATATATATATATATATATATATATATATATATATATATATATATATATATATATATATATATATATATATATATATATATATATATATATATGTATATGTATATGTATATATATATATATGTATATATATATATATATATATATATATATATATATATATATATATATATATATGTATATATATATATATGTATATATATATATATATATATATATATATATATATATATATATATATATATATATATATATTATATATATATATATATATATATATATATATATATATATGTATATGTATATATATATATATATATATATATATATGTATATGTATATATATATATATATATATATATATATGTATATATATATATATATATATATATATATGTATATATATATATATATATGTATATATATATATATATATATATATATATATATATATATATATATATGTATATATATATATATATATATATATATATATATATATATATATATATATGTATGTATATATATATTATTTTCGATACATTTGTTTTGTAATCTATATATCGTTACAATTTTTTTATTTTTCTGTAGACAGATTTTTCGTGGTGATCACAGAAATATCTATGAAAATCTAAGAACACCGTTATTTAAAAATTCTTAAAATATTACACAATTAAGTAAAGGAATTTTAAGAGAATTGGAAATATTTTAGAGAGATATTGTATCTAATTGATAACATATATACTTTCGCAATATACCTTCAAACATTAAATCATTTAAATATCATCATTCTCCATTATGGTATTCAGCGTTAAACAAAAGTATGGAAAGAACGTTATATAGAAAATGAAAAAAAAATTTATACAAATTATAAGCTATATTCATATTCACGTTATCCAATGTTCTGTACTTAATTTCTTTTATTAACATTTTCTCTATTTAAAACAAAGGATATTTTCATTCTTCTTGTTATTTGTATTTTCTTGGTACCTTTCTTCTAGAAACGGAATAACTTTTGAATTATAATAAAAGGTACTATCTGCTTTAATATGTAGAAAATTTAGGAGAAATATACTTTGTATGTGCTCTTTCAGGCCACCTTTACCAGTCGTAATTAAAATTTGTAACATCATTCAACGAGTCTTAATTACACTGTTTGGAGGTTTAAAATAGCAAAAGTGTTACAAACTGTAAGCTTGCAAATAATTTCAAATATATACATATAAATTAAATAGAAATAAACCTAGCATTTCATACATGTCTCTGCATGGAAGTCATTAATATGTACTTGTGTTAACATTTACAATATTTAAGAATAAATTCTTTAAGCTTAATTTTTAATTTAATACAGAGAGTTTCAAATTGAAATAAGTATTTCAGAGAAATCACATAATAGTAAACATATTTATTTTTCTATGCAGGAAAGACTCTAAAATATTGTAATTTAATTATTATTTACAAAGTATTTGTTAAGCTTTAGCCCAGTGTCAATATATATTTAAGCTTTAAATCATTTAAATATCACCATTTTCTAGTATAATATTCAATGTTAAGCAAAAGCAAGACAATATCGGTATTGAAAAAAATATAAAAAATGTGATACAAATCATAAACTATATTAAGATTTATGTTACCAAATGTTCTATATTTATATCCTGTTAATCACTTTTTTATGTATTTAATGCAAAGGATATTTTCTTTCTTTATTTATTCGTACTTTTCTTTCCTCTAGGAAAGGAATATTTTTTTAATTATAATGAAAGGTACTATCTGCTTTGTAATGTAGATACTTTAGTAGAGATATTCATTGTATATTTTATTTTAGGCCAAGTTTAGTAGTCATAATTAAAATTTGTTACATCATACAACGAGCCTTAATTATACTGTTTGGGGGTTTAAAGTAGCAAAAGTGTTACAAACTGTAAGCTTGCAAATAATTTCAAATATGTACATATAAATTAAATAGAAATAAATTTAGCTTTCCATAAATTTCTTTGTATGGAAGTCTACAATATATAATTGCAAAAAAATTCACAATATTTAAAAAAGCATTTTTTAAGCGTTATTCTTAATTTAATACAGACTGTTTCAAAATGAAATAAGTATTTCAGAGAAATTACATAACAGTATTTTTCTATGCAGGAAAGAATCTAAGGTATTGTAATTTAATAAAATAAAGTGTTATTTACAATTTATTTGTTAAGCTATCACACAGATAAGAAAGGGATATAGCTAAAGAGCGTTTTGAATGATATTTTTCAGATAAATCCTAACATTTACTTTCAATATTTTATATATGTTTTGGCTTTCAATGTATGCCGCGTTCTTTCAAAAGCTTCTGTCTTTTCTACCTGCCTCATCTTGATCATTTTTTTTTCAATTTTATTTGAAATATTTTCTAAAATACCTGACAAGTACATTTTTCCTCTATTATGTCAAAAATTATATATTTTTTTAAATTTTCAATAGTAGTTCCCTTTTAAATCATAACTTGTATTCAAAACTCTCATTATAGCTACAGTTATGGAAGAAGCTAAATCAATTGAAACAGAATTTTTCTATGTACAAAATGGTCAGTTATTAATATAACTCAAGAAATCTATGTCATATAAATTAAGAATGTCTTCTATTCCTCTTACTTTCTTGAGAAAGAAAAATTGAAACCGAATCTTTATACCTTTGTTCGAAGTCTAATTATTCAATTTTCAAATTTCTTCTGCTTTTCAATCTCTATGTATTAGTTTATTCTAATTTCTTTGGATTATTTTTATATACATAACAGGAACAAACTGTGTTAATATGTCAGAAATCGTACTATAAGTATATATATACATATATATATATATATATATATATATATATATATATATATATATATATATATATATATATATATATATATATAACAAACTTTGCAGCCATATGCATAGTCATAATTTTCTTGATAATGTCTTTATTCATATATATTGCACAGTTTAACATTCAACCATAGAACATGGTGGTGCGTGGCTAGTGTTCACAGTCTAATAAGCATCACCTAGGCTGTTTTCATGCAGAAACTATTTCTCAAGACACTCTCTCTCAATACTTACCCTTTAATTGCTTTTATACTGGGTTATTAAAGATTTTTTCTGATGCATTAACAAATTCCGCTACGTTTTCTGCACTCAAACCCCTAAATTATTAATTTTACGTTTTCAAATCTGACACACACACACACACACACACACACACACACACATATATATATATATATATATATATATATATATATATATATATATATATATATATATATATATATATATATATATATATATATATATATATATATATATATATATATATATATATATATATATATATATATATATATATATATATAATATATATATATATATATATATATATATATATATATATATATATATATATATATATATATATATATATATATATATATATATATATATATATTTATATATATATATATATGTGTGTGTGTGTGTGTGTGTGTGTGTGGGTGGGTGGGTGTGGGTGTAAGGTTAAAAAATGGGGACTAACAATTAAGCGGGTTATAATTAAATATATTTATAACTCATTCCCGTAACATAACAGAAGAAAGACACACCTCGATTGGAACTATACAGAGAAAAAAGCTGTCGCGGTAAAAGACATGTGATTTTACTTAGGTAGCAACGCCAAAAGAGACAGTTTTGAGCGGGAACTCGGACTGATAACATCCGCCACGCTTGTCGTGCAAATTATGAGAATAAAGGATATCTAAATGGCACAGCTATGGACAGAAGGATTACAATAAAGTTTTTATATATGAAATGAAATGTGTATTCCATGCCTTATCCACTCGTCCATGTGACTCACTCACACACACACACACACACACACACACACATATATATATATATATATATATATATATATATATATATATATATATATATATATATATATATATATATATATATATATATAGGCACGTATCATCACAAATTTGGTGGATATATAAGTCTGATATATGCATTCGAAAAGGGCATGAACATTGGCTTTCGAGTGAAGGGTAGAAGCATTTCCGAAACGTTTAATTTTGTAAACTGTTCGAGGACCGCCGTGGTAAAAATACACAGTGCGTGGCATGATGGTACAATAGAGTGTAAATCGAAAAGAAAAAAGGAGGTTCAGAACTAGGTGTTATAATAGTTATTAATTTAAAATTTCAGCATTTTACAGCTAGCCATTTTTTCAGCTATGATCTGTTATTCACGTTATATTGAAAAGTTATATTCTGATTGCATAGTGTACAGAGGGTAGCAAAAGACAATGGGCAAAACTAGATATTATTATATTCCTAAATGCAAGATTTCTACATTTAACTGTTGATCGGTTTTGCGTTTAGCACACAGAGTTAATAACGTTATATTGAAAATCTTATTATATAGAGAATCAAAGAAGAAAAGAATAGCTGATTTTTATTAATTCAAACATTGCCCTAAATACAAAATATTGACTTTCTGTGGCTAATATTTTTCAAGATATTTCGAAATACAAACGTACATAAATAAGTGCATCATGAAGAAAAGAAGTAACTATTCATAAGAAGTTGAGGAATATTCACAATAGATATTTACCATTTCAGAAGATGTATTGTACATGCATAAAGAAGCAACACTTAACATAACACAAATTTAGTGATTCATGGTCAACATAAAATATTTTCTTTAATCTTTGATTCTTAAAATTAATCTTGATTACAATGTTTCCATTACTTTACACAAAGAAGTAAAAAAAATTGTAAATAATTTGCATGCGATTACAAAAACACTGGTTCCAATCTTTTAAACACAGGAGCTTAAAAGTTATGTTTTCAAAATAATTCATCTTGTGTATAAACAATGGCCCTAATGAAATTAACCGTCATGCACTTTAACGACAAATATGCAAGGAAATGCATTTAAATCAGTAGCTCTGTATGCTATGCATTAATTAATATCATTACGTCAAAGAGGCATTTCTAGACACTCTATATTAAGTTAATGAAAGCATGTGATTTAATGGGTTCTAATTCAAGTGTAAAGGCGAGATGATTAGATTCGACTTAAACTACGTCACAGCTATTATCAGAATCATTTGCTGTCCTTTTGTTCACTTATTTTAAAGCAATTAATTATGTACAAAGAAAGTACATCATATAAGTAATCAAAGTAATATATTTAAACATACTCAAACTAACCATGTTATAAACGGAAGACTTTTACAAATATTTAAAAAATATATTTGTGAGGAGCTTACTTATTTATAGTCAAACCGACATAAAATGACATAAAATATAGGACTTTGCTTGATTTTACTGAATCAATAGGAGGTACATTTCAGTAATAGGAGATAGATGTTTCAGTCATTTATATACAGTAAGTTGTTAAAGATTTGTTGTAATATGAAGTTTTAAAAAATATAATATTAAACACAACCTTTACACGCATCAAATAATTGTACAGATAAACTCATTTTCAAATACGAAAGGGTTAGAAATTATCTTTTGTTATATTAGTTTTGTTTTGTTTTCTATCAAAGAGGTGTGGCCATTTTTGAGAAATTGTTATTTAATAATTACACGAATTCAGTCTGCTATTTACATTTTAAATAGAAACATATTTCCTGAAACAAATTCTTCAAAATTGAAAGTATTTATTTATATATATTTACATAGTTAATGAAATTACTAATATAATTATTTAAAAATAATATGGGTTAAATTTCTAAACAAACATAATATTTATTTGTAAAATTATACTGAATAATTATTCGACATTCTTCTAATAATAAAAAACGATCACATTATAAGCTTAAATAATTTAAACATTAAAAAAAACATAAAATGATCATATTGGCATATACCAATATTTTTCTAATCAACGAAATACAAACCTTGAAATTTCTGATTGTAATGTGAAATGAACTCACAACATTTTCAAAGGAAAACGAGTAGTAAATATACAGAAAATAACATTAATAAAAAACTATTAAATTTAATAAAATTATCAAATTTATATTTAATTAAAAATGTATTTTTACAATAAAAATTGTTAATAAAATAGCTAAATAATAACATATGCTTCTTAATAAATAATCATATTAATCGCTTCCCTTACAAATGTTTTTGGAAAAAAAGTGCAAAATATCATCACATTCTTTTTTTATTTTATTGTTAAATATAAGGAAATAAAAACATATCTAGATTTTTGGTGGAATTTTTAATTTTTTACAGGTGTAAAAGCATTTAGTTTTAATATTAGTTTACTATTATGAGTTATCTCGGGCAAATGAAAAAAAAGTTAAATATTTGTCTTTGTATGATAATTTTTGAACCAAGGGACAACACAAAGTGATACCTGATATTCTGAACACTGATATCTGATCCCTTTTCTGATTGGCTTGTCTCTCAAATTTGTTTTACGGGAGCAAAGAGTAGACTGTGTCATTGGATTTGATTTTTTTGTAGTAACAGGAATAAAACATGGAAAATACCATGAAATTAAAAGTTGTATAGGACTAATACTGGCTCTTCCTGATGTGGCAGAAAACTCGTCACGATAATTTTCTGAAATAAGTTTACTAGTCAGTTCAAAACAAATGACCAGTTCAACCAAAAGGAACGTGAAACCAACAAAACTTGGAAAACTACCTATCAAAGCTGAATATTTCCTTTCATTTCCTCCAGGTTTAATAAAACCGTGATAAAACAAACCGTACAGAGAAATTCTCATTCGTCCGAGTTTTCTCGGGATAATAATTAACTACTATATATATGAATCCGAGACAACTCGGGATAATCAGGCAAGCGGTTAAATATTAAATTATGCTTTTATCTACCCTCAGTTAATTTTTTCTTCTTTTTAGATTATTTAATCTTATTATAACTAAAGTCTGGAAACAATAAGTAATAGAGTTCCAGCAATAGATATGTATAAAGAGAAAAAAATCTAAGATATTTAATTGCTTTTATGTTAGCGAAGTTAAAATAATATACTGTCAAATTTTTAAACAAAACAACAAAATTTGTAAACTAATTTGATAAATTGTGCTAATTAATTTTTAAAAATTCTTAAAACTACTGGTGCGACATATTCAAAAATTTAATTTATATTTTGAAGCCAACGTTATGTTTAATTTTAATTGAATTTTCAAAACCAAAATAAAGGTCGAACGGATATTTAGGAATAAAATTAAAAACATAAAAACATGTGAAAATGTAAATTGCAAAGTATGATTAAAATTTAAAAAAAAATTATTAAAAAAAAATTGTAAATTATTTTTTGTGAATTCAGCTATTTAATTTTTACAAATTCTTAAAACTACTGCTGTAACATATTCAATCAAATAATTTATATTTTGAAACCACTGCAACCTTTAATTATAATTTAAATATCAAATCTAAAATAGGGCGTAAGGGACTTGTTACAAATAAAATAGCATAAATACAAGAGCATAAATACATTTAACAAGAGCATAAATACATTTAAAAATAAAGTAAGAACCAAACTTAAATATTTTCCCTTATAAAAAAATACTTTCTACGCATAAACCGAAGAAAATAATAGCATTGTAATTTCTCAAAGCAAATGTGTATTATTTCTTTTATTCGTATTTCACAGAAAGGTATAGATAAATATAATATCTTTCTAAGAATTAGAACTGTGTGAAATGTGTTAGAACCTGTGTTAGAACCCTTGTTGAAATAAAATTAAAAGCATAAAAACATGTAAAAAATAAAGTGTAAAAAAAAACTTAAATAATTTCCCTTATAAAAATACTTTCTACGCATAAACCGAAGAAAATAATAGTACTGGAATTTCTGAAAGAAAATATGCATTATTTATTTTATTCATATTTCACAGAATAGTATAGATCAGGGGTACTCAAACCAAATCAGTTGGTGGGCCAAAAAACAATTTATAGAACTGAGGTAGGCCGAATATAAAAATAAAACAATAAATTATTCAAAACACTTTATTATCGTGCAATATACATAATATGCATTTTTACAGTGCCAGCTGCGACTGTACATAAAATTTGTGTTATACATGTATCATAACTACAACGACAATAAACATTAACTATACTGTATTTATAATCACACCCAACACTTTACCTTCCTCCCTAATCATAAGGGTTAAAATATTATTATTACATTTATACTATAAATATATATTGTAGTTTATTCACAAGCACTACCACATGCATTATTTTAAAATTAATGTGAGATTTGTTTTTGTATTTTACTTCAGATTTTGTTAATATCAACGGATAACGTAGTCTAAGCGCATCGTAGCTGATTGGTCATGTTTTTATCAAGCTACCTGCTGCAACACTTTATTTTTACCAGGTTTAATTTGAAAAAAAAATTGATTCGCAGAGATAAGTAGTTCCAAATTCTGATATAATGCACATTGCCTAAATAACTTTCTTTCTATATAACTTCCACTGACTGGTCGGTAGAGCACGTGCACGTAACGCGAGTCAACTGGTTGTATAAGTAATTGCCAATTGCTAGAATATTCTAGAACACTGTAATTGCAACGTAACCTGTGTAACCCAACTTAAATACCAGATTTACGTTGGTTACTATCAATTCTTAACGTATATAATATGTGATATTTATTATTGCAAACATTACCAACTAAAATTCTATGTTTCAACTGTATATAGTCAAAATGACTAAAACTATATAGACAGGTGATAATTACAATTGGACCGCAAAAAGGTTTCAAATTAGCCACATGCGGCCCATAGGCCGAGTGTTGGATATGTCTGCATACATAAATATAATACCTTTCTAAGAATTAGACCTGTGTAAAGTGTGTTAGAACCCTCGTTAGCAATAAAATTTAAAGCATAAAAACATGTAAAAATAAAGTATAAAAGTAACTTAAATAATTTCCCTTACAAAAAATACTTTCTACGCATAAACCGTAGAAAATAATAGCATGGAAATTTCTCAAAGCAAATATGCATTACTTCTTTTATTCATATTTCACAGAAAGGTATAGATAAGTATAATACCTTTCTAAGAATTAGAACTTGAATTTTCAAAGGTAACTCGGAATTCAAACAGAATAAAAATGTTTGGTA
>CM063510.1:5615618-5633118 GCA_032207245.1 Pardosa pseudoannulata | reverse complement strand
TTTACGTAATATCTAAGTTCCGTAATAAAATGTATAAAAATAATGCAGACGATATTTAAATAATTTAAATTAAGAAATGATTAAACGAGATTGTTAAAGGAATGACGTCATAATGCTAGAAAAAAATATTTTTATCATCTACTTATAATGTGGTAAATTGGAATTTTATCATCGCCTGCTTTTAACCGGAGAAAATAGGGCTTGAAATAATGGCATTAAACTATCGAAAAAGGGGGAAGGGGTGGATTTCAAATGTTTTGAACTCACTTTGAATTTTGCTAACCCTAATTCATGAAGAATCTAATATGGCGTCTATTCATTCCTGGCCCAACCGCTTCAAAACTCCGAGCACAGACGGACAGATAACTTAGGCTTTTATTATATAGGGGATAAAAAGCCAAATTGTGACCTTTTGACATTATTTTGCATCTATTGTAAGTCACACTGACGTCTATGGTATATTTACGTTTTGCAATAATCATAATTTAAGTATGCCTAAAAGGGACATAGTCACTAACATAAGCGTATGTTTGTTTGTGCTCAAACATATATAAACACAAACATATATGCATTTTATAGTAAATATGCATGTGTATTCGTACTTTAGCTGAATGTCATGTAATACACTTCACTATAAGAACTTTTTTCATTCAAAATTTAATTTATTTTTTCTCCGTTAAAATAAGAGATATAAAGAATTAAATTTTTATCAACATATGTGGGAAAAAATAAATTAATATTTACGACATGCAATGATTTATCTTATATTTCATAATCCCGCGGCAAAGTTAAATCTCAGTAATCTTCTTTATGTTCTCAAAAGAAGAAGGATTATAGGAGATATTTCTTAGAAAATGTCTTGAGAATATATGAAGAATGCAATGTTTCTATAGTTACAACACATTTAGTTAATTATTTTAGGAAATATATTTTTAAAATGCAGGTTACGGTATGAATTTCTTTTGAAGTTCTATTACATTTAAAAAAAACATATGTAGAATATTTCAAAATAATATTTCGTGTAATTCATATATTCAATATCATATTATTAAAATAATAATAATAATTGAATTCAATGTGTTTTTAAATATGATATAGTTAATTAATTTTGGGATTTCTTTTTGTATGAATTGGGATATACTAAAGAATGCAAGGTCAGTTTTACATTGTTGTTATAATGAAACTCCTTTATCTGTAGACATTGTTTCAAATATAAATGTAAAAGCCAAGATTTTCTTATTTTTATTGTTTTGATATTTGTCGTAGCAAATTAATATTCACAAGATGGAAAACTAAATAACAAATTCTTCATTTTATTAGATAATTCAGATTTATAAAATATTATATATGTATATTCGTTATGAAAGCCGATATGGCTCTTTTTATCTTAATGGAATTTTGCGAGTTGATTCAGGTCTAGAGAATGTTTTACGCTGTTTTACCCTTGATTGAGTCTGGCAACAGTAAGTATGGCGTCGCTAGATATATTTTGTTCTACTATCTAAAGTTATAACAATATATTAATAAGTTAATTCATTGTTATAGTCCCTTTAATAAATTATTTAGAAATTAATAATTTTATGCAGAAATTTTCTTAAATTATTCTCTAAATAAAAAGTAAAAAAACTCAAGTGAACAGCATATGATTTCCTTTAACTCCAATTATATTTTACATTTTTTTGTTTGTTTTTTGTAGGATGCGTTATCATAATTATTAGCACATTGAAGGTTCAGCATTGGTTTCGTTTAATAAGGTAACCATGACGTGATCGAAGAGGGTAAGTACTGCTTGTTGGAGATCCGTATCGTTATTATTCTATATAATGAGACACTTCGTTAGGTAGATAATTGAACCTAGATCAAATTTTTCGTGAAACAATACTTTTGTTATTCCGCACCAAGCAGTAATATACAGTAGAAACTGAAAATCGAATGATACAATTGTCGTGTAGTCCTCGTTTATATTTCAGTATTAACCTGTAATCAAATGTATAGTGGTGATTTTTTTTATTGCGTTTTGTAAAAGTATTTTTGTACTAAATGTAACCACAGGTTCTGAGAAACTACAGACATAAATATGAAGATAAACTAAAAGCTAAATTAACAGCATCCGAAACTAGCTTAATATAAAAAAGTAAATTTATTATAATATATATACATCTATGTACATACAAAACTGATGCTAATTTTCATAAAATAAGCTTTGTCAACATCTTCTAAATTAGTTCTGACAATTTTTTAATACTTAAGTAATTTTGTAAATAGAGAGAGGACCTAATCTCAATTTCAAAATGTATGTAAAAGGGGGTACCTTTGGGGAGTGAAAATGGTGTGCCCGGAACACTGCTGGTTGATGGGTATCTATGGATCTTTCGTCGGTCTGGTCAGGGGCTTCCTCCTGAGTGTTTTGGGGTGCGGCCGTGCTATTTGATGCAGGAACACTTCCTGTCGGACTTGGCTGGACTCTCGAACTCGTTCCGTTGGAATTCTCTCCTCGTCTGGACTATCTGACACCTTCTGTCGGACTTTCTCCTAGACTAGACAATCGGACTCTCTCCTCGTCTCGACTCTCGAACACATCTTCTGTCGGACTCTCCTCTAGTCTTGACTATCGAACACTTTTTTTGTGCTGGGGAGACTTCCGAATATCTTCTCAATTTTTAGATTTTTCTTATTTCATTAATTTCAACCTTGTACCCTCTTCCTTCTTATCATCCAATCGGGATAGTTGTAAGAATCTCATTGGTCTGCTTAAACCCCGCCTTGAGACCGCCAACGTGGAAAACCTTATCCTTTCTAATTGAACACTGTCCCTTAAGGATTCATAATTACTCCACAATGGTACATTCTTATTTAATGTCAAGTACGGAGACGGGATTCTAATATGGGACTGGGATCAGAACCCCGTCCGAGACCACCGTACAAGGCAACAATATCAGTAAAATATAAATTTATGGTCCTCTGTCTTTTTACAAAGATGTGATGAGGTCAGATTTAGATCCCGAGCATTTTACTTCTTGTATGAATGAATCAATTATATTACTGATCTAAATCGCCTCATCACAGCAATTAGTAGAATTTTTATTTTTATTTTCTAAAATATATTGTATAGTATTATTTTACCTATTTGAAAAAGCTTTAATACAAACTCATATACATGCATACTATCTTTCAGCCATTCTGTTATAAATTTTTAACCTTAACGGCAGTTAAATTTAGATTCTTTGTTATGAAATATTGGGAGTGCTATTAATATTACAGGTGCACAGATAAATGCTATAGTAGTTTTAAACACAAAATTTTAATGCTAATTGATTTTTATTAAGACTCTCAGCGTTATTTAATCTTTAATTATATTTATTTAATATAGTGAACTGCACACAAAAGAGGAGATGCAAAAGTTATAAGGGTAAATAAATTGTCATTGAAAGCAAATCGTTTTTGTGTCATACGAGATACATACAAAGTACATATAGTCTACCAAAAAACTTGCCGAACATATTCAACCATTTCACTCCCTGACAAATGTTTTGTTAGAAATAATTAAAATACTAAAAACAAGAAAGCCGAATTATATAAGAAGATGAGATATTTTATTCAGTAAGTTTTTTAGTAGACTGTAAAATTTAAAACTAGTCGATAAATAGAAATTTAATACTAGTCAAAAGCAATTCAGGAATAGTTATTATAGGGATAATAATAGGTTATAATAGGAATATTATATTTAAATCTTTTAAATTTAATTAACTATGTATTTACATAAGACTTGAATCAGAAACCTATTAAAATGAATACTTCCTCTGGAATTTTTAGCTCTTATTTTTTGCTATTATAATGCTCTTTTTACTTTGTACAAAAAAAGTAAAAATTATTGTGAAAATCCAAATCGTTCATTGTAATTTGGAATATTTAAAGTAACCTGCTATAAAAATTGCATATAAATTATGTTGCATTTCTTGTTTTACTATTCAAGCAATAGAATAATTTTACTCTTTGCAAAATTCGACATATCGTGTAAAAAACCTTTTCTTAATAAATAATATAAGCATGATTTATTAGAACTTGCAATAATGGATTTCTATGTTATTTCTTCAGTTACTATATAAAACAAAATGAAGCAGTATAAGACATAAAATATTTATAATAATTTCAAACTTTGTACTAAGAAACAAATAAATATTCATGTGGAATATGAATTTATATACATACATATATATATATATATATATATATATATATATATATATATATATATATTCCTTAAGGCATCTGTAATTTTTTTAAGAATTTATTATGTAATTACATTTTTATATGGTTTTCCATCTAACTATAAACTAACGTGTTCTTTTATCCTAACTATAACTAGTGTTTCAAAGAATACACCTTTTTATGAGTTTAAAATTTCAAAAGCTCTTATTTCTTTGAGATAAATGGAAAAAAAAACTATTTTACTTGAAAGAATTGATTCATGCTATGCTTTTTCACGCTACACCCTCTGGTAAAAACAGAACAAATATTTCTTAGTCTTTACTGACTTTTGAAAAGCCAGAAGCAGTTTGTTTTTGTTATTTTTGTAACTTTACTTTATCTGTATGTCTTTGAAGATTAACAGAGCAAAACGAAAGCAAGATGATTTCAGTTCTTCATTTTTTTTCTTTCAAGAGATATTGTTAAAAAAGGAAATATTGAATATGTATTAGAAGTAAAAATTCGTTTTGAAGTTTAAATAAAAGAATTTTTTGAATTTCGATAAATGCGATAGAAGTAAGTTCAAAATAAAGACCTTAAAGTATTTTATCCGAAAATATATATACATATATATATGCATGTATGTATTTATTTATTTTATTATTAATAACCTTTGTTTCAAAAAATAAGTTTTAGGAGTCAGTGATGGTAATTAGTAAGTGTAGTTCGATGCAATAAAATGCAATTGAAGGGTAAAACATTTGATAATTTATTTTGGACATTAAAAAAAATAACAAAATCAAATTACTTCTAGATACAATCGATTAAAAACTTTTTTCTCTTTTACTTTTGATTGTGTAAATGTGTAAGAGATTATTTGATTTATTTAAAATTAGTAGATTGGTAATAAATATATAGGAACATTAAATTTAAATAATTATCAAATATTTTATTTGATAATTTTAGTCGCATTTTATGTGTAGCACCATACAATAATTCTCATTGCAAACATTATACTCTTAACCTATATTTTCTTAAAATCCTGAAATATTTAAGATAATAATTTAAAAATCTATGAGTAAAAAAACTAAGAAGTAAGTTAATTTACTGTATTTAGGGTTAATTTGCCTATAATTTTAAATAATTCAATTGTTATTTCCAAGAAATTTGCAAATATTATCTTATCATGTTATAAATTAACATAATAGAAAAATATTGATACTATTTGCATGAAAAGGATTCTATTTAACATTTTCTATAAATCTTTATATTCAACTACAAATAACATATTATTTTCTATTAGTGGGTCATTAGAACGAAATTTCAACATGTATTTAACCTTATATGTCCTTGTTATATAGTTTTGAAAATTATTATTCAATATGTGAATTAAAAATGATAAATTATTTTTCAAATTAGTCGAAATGTTAGTTTATATAATTGGCTTTTAATGTATATCCACAATAAAAATAATTTTTTAAATTCATAATCGTTCCGTAATTTCTGACATGAAATTTTGATATCTTCTAATGGGATTCAACAGAATAGAAGTTTAAGTTTCATCATTGGCGATAGTCATCAATATTTTTTTCAATTAATTGTATTCATTCCTGCTTTTCATTATAAATTATATAAAATGAAAGCTAACCATAAGCAGATAACAATTATTCCTCTTCATAAAAGACACCCAATCAGAGATTGTTCATTTATCGAACAATTACAAAATTATGTAATACCAACAACATCAAATAGAATACAATAAGTGGTCACCAATGCTTGACGAGACATCTCTCATCAAAGTAGTAATGAAGAGAGGTGGTCAAAATCTTTATCGAAAGAAGACTCTTATTGCTAAAGTAGATGAACGTTATAATTAAAATAGTGTGCATGTTAAATGCAGTCCTTAGTCTAAGAGGATATCAAAGAGTAATTGACTATTTAAGCTTAAATGAATTAAAGCTTCTGTGGAACAGTAAAGTGAAAGCAAGATCAAGCTACTACAAGATCATAACGACCACAGACGAATTCTTTTCACCAACAAAAACTCTTTGAACGATGAAAAATCTTTCAACAACCCTAATGATAAGCAATGTATATGCAAGGAGTGTTCAGAAAACTACAGGGACGAAAATATGCATGCTGAGAACTCCATCTGGATTTTTCAAAAGATTGGGGAGGTGTGAGCTGTAAAGGCGTCACAGAGATTTAAAAGCTTATCAAGACACTACTTTAAATCCTACAGTGAAGTCTGTAAAGGTACACTTAATCAATGAAGATGATTCGGTATTTCAAAGGGACTTTGTCCTTTATAAAACAAAAACGACCCAGCAGTGGTTGAAAGAGAATATACCAGACTTCTTAGGAAACAAAGATTGTCCTCTTCCCACAAATTGTGTTTAAAATAGTTTGTCTATAATATTCTGATCAATACTGGAACAAAGGTGGATCAAAAACGCATACCCAATTTCAAAAGTCCTAAATATCCTTTATTAAAATCAGCGATAGATATTTCCATGGAAGTATTGTGTTCTTCTATGGATGACTAGCCAAAGAAACATAGATTTAATGAATATGTTTTATTATTGTGATCTAATTATATTATTTAAAATAATAATACAAATGTTGTTTGCTAAATTAGCTAATGTTTGAACAATTCTCACTCAATAAAAATATACATCTGTTTATTTAATTGAATATATGTACTTTGAACGATAAGAATAATGCTCACTGGGAAAGCTGTTTTCTTTTATAAATGGAGTTATACAAATACCTACATTGTACCTACTTTCATTGCTCAGTCATTATACAACACTACAATAAATTTTTCTATCCTCTTTTTACTGTTCTAATGTATTTTATTTTGCTTGAACTGAAACGATGTTGCAATATACCATATTGTAATAGTGATATATTCTTTTTTGAGCTCATTTCAGATTTTTTTGCGGTTTTAAACTACTTTAAAGCTTTTACACACCTGACAAAACATTTTTCTCAAAATGTTCAAACTCCATAACATCCTAACTTCATTATCACATTGTTTTACTATGTTGCAAGAAAGATCAAATAAAATAAAAAACTCAGTTACACCACACACACTAAATGAACCCCAGGATTATTGAAAATAATAAATTAAATCTTTAAATCAGATTTGCAAGAGGTACAAGTGAGAGCAATACTTAACATTTGATGTTTTAACTTCAGTTCTAACAAATTAAGGTTAAAATACCATTACAAAGTCTTTTTATTCTTTTAAATATTTAGACAAATACTGATTTTACTTTTACTTTTATTTTTATGTATTTTACTTTTTAAATGATTTTTGTATACCATCACAATGTTTAGTGTAAAACAAGACCTATGAAAGGCTGACATCAAGAAATGATAAAAAAAACTACTCTACTTTCGTCAGTTATTTCTTACGTCTAACTGAAACTTCTAGAGATATTCTTTCTATTTGCTGCTATTGCCGAAACTACGTAATACACTCATGTCCATAAATTAAGGATAATTCAGAATCACACAGAAATTGAGCTCTAAAATAAAAATTTCACCTGTAGAATTATCACACACATCTTGAAGAAGAATATGCAAATTGCAGGAAACCACCAGATGGCGTGGATAGTACGTCACAATGACGAGAGTGTATGAAAGGGGTATATAAGGAATGGTAACAAAGAAATAAAATTGTTCACAAGCGCTTTAAAAGCCTTTCAGTGCAATAACCGCATAGTTATGGCACAAAGGAAGCATTTGGATGATTTTTTACGTGGTAGAATTATCGGACGACTGGAATGTGGACGTACCCAGCTGGAAGTATCCGAGGAACTTGGAATCGCCCAGAGTGTCATCTCCAGGCTTTGGCAACGATTCAAACATGATGGTAATGTGAGTAGATGTTACAGCACAGGTCGCCCCCGAGTTACTACGCCGAATGATGACCGGTATTTGGCAGTTACTGCCAAAAGAAACAGACGGAGCACAGCATCATACCTGTCTCGTCAGCTCTCTTCAGCTACCGGTACGACAGTTTCAAGGCAGACCGTGTACAGACGCTTAGGGAACATTGGTCTATATGCTCGTAGGCCTGTCAGATGTGTTTCCCCTTACCGCAACTCACTGTCGCCTGCGATTATGCTGGGCTAGAGAGCATGCATTGTGGACACCGCAACAGTGGTCTTGTGTGATGTTTTCCGACGAGTCCAGGTTCAGTTTACATTCTGATTCTCGCCGGACTTTCATATGGAGAGCGCCAGGTACCCGTTACCACCAAGAGAACACCATTGAACGACACCGTTACGGTGGTGCAGGATGGCTCGTTTGGGGAGGAATTATTCTTGGTTCCAGAACTGACCTGCATGTTCAGAGTGTAACGATGACAGGCCACATCTATCGGGATGTCATTCTGGAACAACATGTACGTTTGTTTCGGAGCGCAAACATTGTAGACGAATGCCTTCAATCGGAGGATATCACCCGTATGGATTGGCCAGCATACTCACCGGACTTGAATCCAATAGAGCATGTGTGGGACATGCTTGGCCGACGAATTGCAGCCCGTCAACCCCCTCCCAACTGTCTATCGGAACTTCGGAGGGCATTGCTTGATGAGTGGTGTAATTTTCCCCAAGATCAGATTGATAATCTGATACTCAGCATGCGTAGGCATTGTAATGCTTGTATTGCATCGTCCGGGAGACATACTCCGTATTAACCATCATACTAACCATGTTATACTGTTTTCTGTAAATAGGTTCTTTTTTGAAATTTGCTCCAGGGAGTAAAAATCGCAATTTTTATTATGTCAAACATATAGCATCTTTTTTGCTCTTTACCTTTTGTTTAATAAATAGACTTTACAAATATGTCAAATTTGTTTTGCTTTTGTCTCTTTCATTGCCTGAACTTCATTATCCTTAATTTATGGACATGAGTGTATCTGACCAACTTTTTCTTTAGTTTAAAAAGAGAGATGAAAATTTCTACCTTCTCGAGAAAGTTAAATTTTCTTTGTATTTTTTTCTTCTTTTTTTTTTGAGAAATGAAACAGAATGTATGTTCTATGTATACATTAAAGAAAAAATGTTTTAAAATATGCTAGTATTAAAATATTAAATACTAAATGTCATGCATATCAAATATGTAAAAATCGTCTATTTTCAGTATAATTGTTTGTATTCAATACAAGCGTCTAATTAATACACATATCTTTTATCCAAATAACATTTATATATTATTTCAATAAAGCTCTACAATGCAAATTATAGATGAAAAGGGATAGAAGTTCTCTCTTGATACTAAGTGAGAAATATTTTAAATGAAGGTTGCCTCTGATGAGATCCTAATTTAAAATAAGTTCATTAATTTTGCATAGCATTTATTGTTTTTTGACAATGTATTGTTTTGTATATGCGTACATGTAACATATGTACGTAACTGTATGTGGGAGTTTATTTAAATAGGTGTATCATTTAATTATGTATAATTATAAAAGAATAATATTAGTGATAAATTAACAATTTAATGCACAATTTAAAAAAAAAAAGCCGGTCAAAAAAAACCCAATTTTTTAATGAAAAAAAAAACACATTTTAGAACGTTGTTTTGACAAAAAAATTACAAAAAATACAAAAATAATTAAAATTTTATTGCAATTTTGGATTTGGATAACGTTGCAGAAAATAGTTGACTATTATGATATTTGACTATTTCTACACAAGGACAGATAAGTCGTAAGTGATAAGTAGAAAAAATATATATTTT
Source organism: Pardosa pseudoannulata (assembly GCA_032207245.1). Classification (NCBI taxonomy): domain Eukaryota; kingdom Metazoa; phylum Arthropoda; class Arachnida; order Araneae; family Lycosidae; genus Pardosa; species Pardosa pseudoannulata. Next base: position 5,623,170 of record CM063510.1, on the reverse strand, counting down.
ATATTTGAATAAGTAAGTGTTATATCTTACAATCCCATGTAAATGATAAATATAAATGATACCATTGTTTATTTTTTGCTTTCACATTTTATTTTCAATTCTCGATTGCACTGGAGTGTGAAAAACTATAGCAACATAAAGTACAAAGCCACTCGAATTATCTCGAGTGTACACAGTTTGGCAGGTTTATTGCGTTCTAATTAACTCGAGCGTGCTCGTTAAGTGGTTAAGAATAAAAATTTGTCTGGCAGCTATAGAAAATTGAAGAAAACGTTTTGTGTATAAGATCTTTAAAAAATAAAATAAACCTAAAATGTTATGAATTTTCTATTATTTAGTTGAAAAAGTAAATCTTTTAATACAAACAACTAGACTGAATTTATTTTTATTATTATTTTTTATTTTTTATTGGCTGATGTTATTTATATTTCGTTAGTTGGACTATAGAATGTATAATTTTCTATGCAGGATTTTCAGTCGCAGTTGATTGCACTTTCTTTAAATGTAGTAAACAAAATTCTATACAAATCACATAACAAATCTATAAACAAACTATAGAAACATTTTTTGAAGTATAAGAGCTTCTCAAAATCCTTTTTTGTTGACAGAAACTTATTACTGATAAACAAAACCGTTCTCTCGAGAGATATATCGGAAAAAGCCGCCTAAGGGTCAAAACAAAAACTTACTGCTTTCCCTGTAAGTGACCCTTGGGGACCTGGGGGCGATTTTTATGAAGACATATGCCTCAGTGAGTGGAGAGCATCGATCTTTCAGAACAAATAATGGAATGGAAAAATCTTACGTTGACTTATATCACATCTCATTTTGTTTTGTAGAGGATAATGGATATACGATACCTGCAATGCAAGAGGAAGATGTGACGTCAGTATCTGGCAGAGAATTTGTACCCATAGAAACTATTGATTTGGAAATCCTTGAGAAGGCGCAGTCTTAGATGGAGACAAAAAATAATTACAACGAATCTTCGATTTCAATGATTAGTATGATTACTAATCAGTTTAGTATGTTTATAAATATAAAAAAATTTAATATTTGAAAAAACTGTTCTTAAATTTATTTAATATTGCTAATACCAAAACACAATTTTAAATTGTTTAGTTGGAACGCTAATTAAATATCAATGATTTTTTGTAAAAAGATTTTCTGTAAAATTTGAGAACAAAATTATATCTAGAAAGCACATTACAGATAGGTATGTCATGAAATATATATAAAATTTGTATGAAATATTTTAACCCTCAAATTTGTGCGACCTATATAACTATATATGTAACTATATAGTTCAACTATATATTTTACATAGTGTTAGAAAAAATTGGCATCATTCCTATAAATATATTACACAGGCATATACATATATATCTGCAGTTATAATAACACTAAGAATATTGCTATATTTGTAATAATTAAGTTTAAAATAAACATGTATTCTTAAACTCTAAAAAAATACAGAGAATTTTCGTACATTGTTTAGACGATTTTGGTTAGTGGTATTAAAAAATTCTTTTTGCAAAATAAATAACTGTAATTGTAGTATGTTTTTAAAAGTCAAAATTGATAGTCAATCTAATTTAGTCAAACTAAAAGTTAAACAGACTTCTTAAACAGTCTTAAATTGTAAAAAAAAATGGAATTGTAAAAGTTATCGTTGCAGAGTATCAGCAATGTGTTTTAAATGTAAATGAACATAAACCAACTTTTAAAAATAAAACTAACGTTTAATGTACTTAAAACATACAAAGAAAAGGTTTAAGGCAAATAAACATGGTATAGAATAATTTAAACTGGTAACCTAAACTGTTAAACAATATTACTACAAAAAGAAAAACATTGAAAACGATTACAAAAATGAATACATTTGACCTTACTAAAACTTAGGCTAACCCAGAACCAGGCATGAGCAGAACCTCATAAAACAAAGTTGTTTTTGCACTCCTCATTACGCAGATCGACTTCTCAAGCAACAAACAAGTTAAAATGCGCCGCTTAAGTAAGAAATTCTATTATTAAATTCGTTGGGATAAATTTCCCTTACCCAATTAGAAGCTGACTATTTTATGGAGTTGAGAAGTCGGCCTGGCCAAAGGTTAGATTAAGACACGTACTTTTGACTAGTATTTTGTGTATGAGTGAACAAACCAAGGTGTTTCATTTGACAACAAAAATTATGGTCTACGTCTTGAAAAGTTTTTTTTTTTATTTATTCAAAATTCCGTTTATAATGAAGCAGTGGTTCGAAGACTATTTATGCTCTTTTCAAATATAAGTATTCATGTTCCGTTATCCGAAAACTATGTGAGATCACGATGTATCTAAAGCGTCGAAAGGTAATATCTTCAAAAGGAAAGGAAGAAAACGTCAAATTTGAGCCACAAATGGGACAAAAATTAAAAACAAGTATCCAAGGAAAAAACGAACATCTTCAACTATTGTAAAGGTACGTTGTTTAAATTTAAAAGAAAATCCCATAAGTGAAAGGACAGTTACGAAATCATCAAAATGCTCGGTGTCCACTGTAAGCAAAATGATAAACGTTGATTTAAATCTTAAGAGAGCGAAAAAACACACAATGTGCATCATATTTCTCTAAAGCATATAGCTGAACGCTGGACAAGCTGTAGATTTCTGTATGAAAAACATTAATCCAAAGTAAAATGGAAAAAAATTATCACAATAGATAAATAGCGGATGTATTTAGAGGATTGCAACAAAAAAGATTAATTTATTATCATAAAAATGGAGAAACAAATTTAAATACATGGTTCAAAGAAGAAAGAAAGTTTATCTAAGGGATTTATGATTGTTTTTATTTTTCATATACTGTCATATTAAAAATAAATAGTGTTGAAAATAATGTCAGGATTAACTCCAAATACTATCAAGAACATATTTTATTGCCAATATTTTTATGAATGAAATACCATCGCTTTACCCGCAGTGGTATTAATCTGTGGAACTCCATCAAGACAAAGCTAGCAGTCACACATCAAAATCCGCTGTAAATTTCATAAAAGAAATGGAACAAAAATAATCTATCAAGACCATACGCTTTACTGATATCCATACTAAACCTTCCGATGTATCACCTACGGATTTTTGTGCTTTCGTACTTTTAAAATCTGCATTATCTAAACGCTATCCCACAACCCTTACAGGATTCTGGAAAGCTATTCAGGAGGAATAGGATAGTATACCTCTTCTGACGCTTCAAAAGGTATTATTATATGGGAAATTACGGTGTAGCAAGGTAGTTCAGAATAACGGCTATCAAATAAAACATTTCAAAGACAAAATTTTATGTAATTTAGTTTTATGTCTGCAATATACATCATCTAAAAATGTGTGAACAGACTCTGTAGCAATTCTTAAGTATGGAAACACATGTATTATACATCTCAATCGCCTTTCCGCTGTCGACTTCTTCATTGCATATGACAGCTTATGTAAAATTTTTATAAAAAGTAAAAAAGAAAATAGAGGTATAATTCACTTTTCTATCTTATTTTAAACACAATAAAAAGCAAGTTTTAGCGTTATGATCAGACAAAATGTTATTTTTAATTTTAGCGTAACTACGCTTTGAGGAGATTGTGAAATTTAAGAGCACTTTAAAATATAAATATTATCTTAAAATATAATTTATTATCTGGAAGCTTCGCGTCTTTGTTTCAAGTAAAATGGCTGAGGGAGGGTTACTCTCTTTTCAAAGCCATCCCTGTGAATCAAAAATATTTATAATTAGAGATATTGTACATTTTTTAACTTACAAAGTTCTAATGATTTTTATATCCAGTAAATCTTGAATGTATTTGTAGTTAATTCTTTAGGATTCATGTGATTTATTTTTAATAAAAAGGAGAAATTTGAAAAACAAAATGTTTAATTTGTGATTTCTAATAAATTACGAGAAAGAAATACAACATAATAAAACAATAAATAAATAAATAAATAAATATATACAGATCTCACCAATTTAGCAAACATGTGTAAGCATGTACTCTTCTAATTTCTAATATGGCTGTTTACTATTCCCTTAAGTATACTTTTGAAATCTAGATGATAACACTCGATTCTCATCTCTTAGTCTATTAGTTTTATTTCTCTAAATGTTATAAATTTAAGCAATTAAAATAATTTATAACAATTTATAATTAAAAATTAAACAATTAATAATGACCTTAAAGCTAATAAAGTAATCAGCCTTTATCTGTGAAAATTTTCTATATCAGTTTTTTAAAGTAAATAGTGCTTAGATTATGCAATTTGAAATATATTTACTTTGGTTAACTTCAACATTATAAACTAGACGATAAATGAGTGATATACTTTAGCCTAAAACAATAGGCTAGCTTGAGAGGTGTAGAAAGGTTTTCAATTATGCATAACAGACCAAAACTTTTGTTCAAAGTAACCTATAACGATGATGTTAATAATACTGATGCTATGTCTATTAACATTTTATTCTCATTACTGGTAAGAATTTTGAAATCTATTTCTGTTTTTAACTCTCAAAATTATTTTATAATTCAGTCAGACAGTAATGTTAAATTTGCTTTCACTTTCTTTCTTCATATAAATAAACTGTAAGCTTAACTAGCGAGGACTAGTGCCTGACCTGTGAGGACCGAGCGTTATGAAACATTACAAAACAATAATAGAAAAAAATCTTTTCAGTACTGTCTGAAAGGCATTCTATATACTAATAACATGCATTTCTTTAATATCTCCGATTTTTTTTTCATAAAACTTTTATTTTTTCTAGAGAACCAGTTTATCCATATACTTTTGCATTTTTTATGTAGTGTGTGTTGTCGATAATAATACATCGTTACTTAACACTAGATTTACGGAACGATATTTGACTTATTAAGAATTTGTATTATAACAATTTATATTTAAAAATTAAACAATTAATAATGTCCTTAAAGTTAATAAAGAAAACAGCCTTTATCAGTGAAAATTTTCTGTATCAGTTTTTGAAAGTGCATAGGGCATAGATTATGCAATATGAAATATACTTACTTTGGTTAACTTACACATTATAAACTAGACGATAAATGAGTGATAAACTTTAGCCTAAAACAATAGGCTAGCTTAAGAAGAGTTAACAGTTTTTCAATTATGCGTAAAAGACGAAAACTTTTGTTCAAAATAATCCATAATAATGATGTTAATAATAATGATACCATGTCTATTAATATTTTATTCTCATTATTGGTAAGGATTGTGAAATCTATTTCTGTTTTTAACTTTCAAAATTATTTTATAATTCAGTCAGACAGCAATGTTAAATTTGCTTCCACTTTTCTTCTTCGTATAAATCAACTGTAAGCTTAACTAGCGAGGACGTATTCAATTATAACAATTTATATTTAAAAAATTAAACAATTAATAATGACCTTAAAATTAATAAAGAAAACAGCCTTTATCTGTGTATTTCTATATCAGTTTCTTTTAAGTAGATAGTGCGTAGAATATAGAATTCGAAATATATTTACTTTGGTTAACTTCAATATTATAAACTAGACGATAAATAAGTGATAAACTTTAGCCTAAAACACTAGGCTAGCTTGAGAAGAGTTGAATGTTTTTCAATTATACATAACAGACCAAAACTTTTGTTCAAAATCACCTATAATGATGATGTTAATAATAATGATGCTATATCTGTTAATATTTTATTCTCATTACTGGTAAGGATTGTGAAATCTATTTTCTGTTTTTAACTCTCTAAATTATTTAATTCAGTCAGACAGTAATGTTAAATTCGCATTCACTTTAAGTCTTCGTATAGATCAAATGTAAGCTTAACTAGCGAGGACGTATTCAATTATAACAATTTGTATTTAAAAATTAAACAATTAATAATGACCTTAAAGTTAATAAAGAAAACAGCCTTTATCTGTGAAATTTTCTATATCAGTTTTTTAAAGTATAGAGTGCTTAGATTATGCAATTTGAAATATATTTATTTTGACTAATTTCAACATTATAAAATAGACGATAAATAAGCGATAAACTTTAGCTTAAAACAATAGGCTAGCTTCAGAAGAGTTGAAAGGTTTTAAATTATACATAAAAGACCAAAATTTTGTTTAAAATAACCTATAATGATGATGTTAATAATAATTATGCTATGTCTATTAATATTTTATTGCCATTACTGGTAAGGATTGTGAAATTTATTTCTGTTTTTAATACTCTAAATTATTTTATGATTCAGTCAGACGGTAATGCTAAATCTGTATTCACTTTTCTACTTCATATAAATCAACTGTAAACTTAACCAGCGAGGACGAGTACCTGACCTCTGAGTACCGAGCGTTATAATTAATAAATTAGTCAAGTTATAATTAAACCTCTTCCCTGTTTTGCCCAGCTTTCAGGACTTTACTGATTTGCCCCTACGGCATATGGGCAATCTGATTTCTATTTCGATTGCACTGTTTCTGCCATACTTTTTATAATTTTAGTAACAAATTATTCATATAGATGGCGATAGTTATCCAGTAAATGATAGTCTGCATTTTATAGTATTTTCTACTCTAACTGGTTCAAAAGTGCAGGTTTTATCGCATGTTTTGTATCAGAAGACGAATTGTTATCTTTCAGTGTACAGTTTCTGGTTATATTTTACTAACCACCTGATAATTTTATTGATGTAAGAGTTGAATAACATATTTTTACTTTTAAATAATGGATAATTTAGAGCTTATGGAGCTAATTTCTTGTGATTCGAACGGTGACTCGAAATCAGAAACTGAATTATCTCTAAATGATAGTAGTAAAAGTTTACTAGATGACCTGGATAGTAGTGACTCTGATAGTAGTACAGATGGAATCAGTCAAGCAAGACAATTTTTTTAAAATTAATTGTGATAATCCTTCGGATCCGTCTCCTAGACTTGCTTTCACTGGAATTCCAAAAATTAACTTGGATATCGATGAGACTAAAGGTAAACTTCAGTTCTATGATGCTTTCATAGAAAGAAAAAAAGTTGTAATAAATGTTTAAAAATATTAGAAATGTTAATTTTAATAACATATCTTTACTTAAAAATGTAAAATAAAGAAAAAAAATGCAGTAAAAAATGTGACTTTCTTTTACCTAATTCTGGAAAAAAAAATGAAACTGTCAAAAGATTTAACTGGAATCATCATGAAAATTCTATTCCATTTCCATTTTCTAAACCAGCTGTCAATTTACCCAGGAAAAAAACTTGAATTTCATTGCTATGTCTATGCTGTTTATACAATTTATTCCACGATTATTTAAAAAACCAAACTGAAACGCTGATTTAATCCTGTATCTAAAGAGACCGAATTTCCGATTATCTTAACATCCCAGAAATTAACAAAACATCCTAAAATTCAAATATAAAGATTTAAATTAAAAATAATGCCTAAATTATATTAAATATTTACCTTTACACTTTATTCATGGTTATTTTTTATACAAAGAAAGTTGCATTAGTTAATTAATATTTATAATTAAGAGTTAATTAATTTTTAACGGTATAACATAATT
>CM063510.1:5598118-5610618 GCA_032207245.1 Pardosa pseudoannulata | reverse complement strand
ACTTTCGAACGAATGATGGACACGGTGCTAGGAGGTCTAAAGTGGAATATTTGTCTTTGTTATCTAGACGATATCATTGTGTACGCACCGAATTTCGGAGAACATCAAATACGCTTGAGGAAAGGACTGAAGTGCATTAAAGAAGCTGGACTAACACTAAATTCTGCCAAATGTTCATTTGGGAAAAAGAAGCTAACTAAACTCGGACACCTAGTTGAGCAACATGGAATATATCCCGATCCACAGAAAACAGCGGCTGTGACAATGTTCCCTACCCCGGAAAATGTCACGGATGTCCGAAGTCTTCTGGGATATTATGCTCATACTATCGACGATTCATCCAAAATTTATATATATATATATATATATATATATATATGTATATATATATATATATATATATATATATATATATGTGTGTGTGTGTGTGTGTGTGTGTGTGTGATTTTTTTTAGATTATCATAGTTCAAAAATACAGTTTTAAATTTCCAAGCTTTTGAAAAATATAGAGCTAAATTTTAATAAGAAAGAAATGACACTAGATAATTTATTACCTTTTCACTGACATATACTATTAAATTACTTAATATCAAATAAATGCATAGTGTCATTATAAATATAGAAATATTACAGAAGTATTAAAATCGAACAAAATCTCAAGTATACCACTATCCCTGAATTTATTTTATTAAATGCTAAGTCATATGTTAAATAATTTATTTTCATTTCTCAATTCCAGCCACATATAACATTACAAAAAATTTCTTTTGAAATTAAGCTATAAAGCTAAGAATCTAGATCCAGATTTATCGCAATTTAAAATATAAACGATGAATGAATATTACATTTCTCAAAGGATTTCAAAAGAATAAAATGGTAATAAAATTAAATCATATCAAAATCAGAAAAAAATGGGATAATGAAGGTTTCATTGGGAAAAGGCCATAGTTAATGTTCTTTTAATTGATTTCATTTTCCATCCTATTAAATGAAACATTCATAAATTTTCTTTTTATCACTAAAGGGTAATTAGAGTGCTTATAACTTCCCTTAAAAATGAGTAGGAAATGATGTGATTTCTTTTCATGACTTTCTGGGAAATGTCTTTTCTGAATGGCGTACATAAAAGAGTATTGGGGTATGTTTCTGTAACTAAGGGGCATAATATATTCCTAACAGTTTATTGATATTGGATATTACTTTAAACGTAAAATAAACTATAATATTCGTGATGGTTATTTCCTAAGATAGAGTATACAGTTTAACCTTTGTGTTACTACCTAGTATATAGTAATAAATTCAAAGGTATAATAAATAAGGTGTAAAGAAGGTAATACTGTGAGAAAATGTATTAACTTTGACATGGAAGTAAAAAATAAATTAATTGCAAATTACTATGTCTATGTTGAAGAATAAATTCTTTGGCTGTATGATTACTTATGATTACTTATTAGAAGTCTTTAAAAGTAAAGAAAATATATTTATAAAATCGAGTAGTAAAAAAATAATGTATACCAGAAAGCTGCGTATGTTTACGTATGCATCTAATCCTAGAGAGATAATCCTAGATACATCTTCTCTTATTTTTCTTTTTTATCAAACTGTTGTTGCTGTTACGCTTGCAATAAATTACATTGTACAGGACAGAAGCATATTATATAAGATCACTGTTCTCAAGGAAGGTAACTGAGGAACTAAGTCCGTAGAATCAAGGAGAACGTTACAAACATACAAATTGAAAGTTAGTGTACACAGCTGTTTCTTAACTTTGAATAATTATTAGCAGATTGATGCCGCGGTAGCTCAGATGGCAAAAGAGTCAGTTCCTGGTTTTAAGATCGAATTCCGAGACAGTCGAAAACAGTTGTGTCCACTAATGGTGACTGAGAGGCGTATGAAATGTTCATTGCTGAAATATATTTCAATCAACTCATACTTCTAAAAGCTGTAATTTAATGCTGCAGGTAATCTGTTTGCTCACTGATTTTAAATTAGGAGCATCAACATTCAGCTAAAAGTCATCCCTTGATCTTAGCAGTGCATTTAAATTATAAAATGGCAAAGATTAGCTTCAAATCTAGTAGCGTTCGGCTCACGAGATTGATTCGTTCAAGTGCTATAGAATCAACAGCATTGGTAGATGTTTTCGTAAGTGAAATAAAATCGGGTCTTGTCACCAGATGACTTTCTTTACCGCCTTTTAAATTACTCAAATTTTCGTTTAACATTATTTAAATACATTTTGTTTTAATGTGCGATTCGGTCCTTTAAAATGGGCAGTTACACAAATACCAAAATATTAGTTTTAATATCATATAAAAATTTAAATTATGTTAATTCATTAATAAGTAGAATCGTATTCGACAATAATTATATATATATATATATATATATATATATATATATATATATATATATATATATATATATATATATATATATATATATATATATATATATATATATATATATATATATATATATATATATATATATATTAATGCTACTAGGTAATATGAAATACCAACACGAAATATTTTAACATCTGGTTTTTGTTTGAGAATTTCTGCAGCTAAAATAATCAATAAATAGTAAATTTAGTAACATTCAGTAAAAGACTGATTTTAAAACCTTCAAGAACACAATATATTTTTTAAAATATTTTTTAAAGAATTGATAAGATTTCAATATCTGAGATTTAGCTATGGAAAATTTAACTGCTCTAACTGGTTTTTATTCTTTAATTTCAAAATAGAAGAAATTATCGTAATTAGTTTAATTTAATATGCAAATATTTTCCAAAAATTGTCGGTTTTGAATAAGTAGTCAAAGATGAGAGGTGAAATTTCAGACTAGAGTGTGAAAACCTGACATGTATATTAAACCATTTTATTGAAAATCGTTTAGTCCTCAGAAGTATCTAAAGTTTAGGAGATACTTGAGGTCAACATTGAACCTAGTGTCCTTATGCAGCATTTGATTTTTGGACTTATTAGGAGTAAAAGAACAGGTTTATAGCCAAAACAGTTAAGTAAAAATTGTTGGGGAATAAGAACTAAGGACGAACTAAATGTTCTTATGAAATATTAATACATAAAAAATTCACCAAGGCTCACAGACTTTTATAGTTTGAGAACATCGAGAGAGCCTCTTTTAACAAATTGATAAAGATCTTGCTTAGGAGGTCCAACTACAATAGGCGAAAAGATAGACCAAGAAAAGGTTGATTGATAATGCCTCGATGGATCTCAAAACTTAAAACATCTCCAACTGGAAAATTAAAATCTAAGACAGAGCTCTTTGGAGAAACGTGAGGCAGGCTAAGGCTCACAATGGGCAGTAATTCTTATAAGGTTGAAGAAAGAAGAAAATGAATTTCATCTAATGTTGTAGTCAAGAAAATTAAGAAAATTAAAAATGACACAATGAACAGATATGAATTGGTATAAACTTTGTAGCAACAATGTGATAAATATATTGCAGAGTTACGGATTCGAAAGGATTGATTACACAAAGCAATCTAAAAAGTGAAAAGATTCATTTAAAGCAAACAGTTCACAGGCTGAGAGGTTTTCAGTATATTTTCAACAGATTAGTATTACTACAGTAGTTTGCTACCCAAAACTGTTAAAACTAAATCATATGTACACAGTTGATTCTCAAAGTTGAATTAAACTTATTCCTTTCATACTCTCGTTACCAAGCAAGAGTCTTCAAGTACATTTCGTAATCTGAATAAGTTTGGGAGACATTTAGTGACTATTGAAGAAATACCCATAATGTAGAGACAAAGTGATCAAAACAAAGCCGAATGCGGGGATTTGTCTCTAAGTAACGGATTTATCCTCTGTGCACCGTATTACCACATTGTATGCGGGACACGTGCTAATACATTTTCTGACGATTGATACTTGAGCGCTGGTCACGGGAGTTACGGTTAGTGTTAGCGGGAGTACGGTTAGTGAAACAAAATGGTTTGTTTATTTGTACAAAAATAACGGTATAAACAGGAAATTGAAGCTGAATGTTCTACATACATTCTTGAAAAGTTTGGACAGATAAAAACTAGTTTATACATTATTAGTTTTATGATTGCTCTTTTAATTTTTTTTAATGTAAAAGTGTTTATACATAATATAATTAGAATATAATAAATGTTTATATATAATATAATTAAAAAATTAAACTACATACTATTACTTCTATTTGAATTTTCATCTGTAAGATACTATTAGACATATATCTACTAAAAATACATTTTTTGTTCACAAAAATCTTATAGTTCTTATTTATATATTTCTAATTATATTGATATTAATATTATTGGTTTATATATTTTAATATAAAATACGAAACGTTGGTAAAAATTAAATAATTTTCGATCTATTGAGATTTAACTGAATAACTAAAACTATGTACAAAACGCCCGCTCCCTGTACAATTCTGCTGCGAAATGTACCGCATACAATGTGTTAAAAAGAAGCTTCGAATGTACTCTGATTTCCACGGCCAGCAGACTTACACTGCATGGGAACTGCAATCAAAGATACTTTAAAAAAGATTTTAATTCACATTTCCAAGACTTATTTTAATATACAAAATTTATGGTACAGAATATATGAATATGTATTTATGCACAATAGTACTAAATTATTAGAATTATAAAAACAAATAAGAATAATCTACTGCATGACACATGGATAAAAGTAATGAAATTTTTGACGCATTTATCTCTATGCATTTCATAAGTTCACAACATTCTGTTTTTACAAAAACTGCTTTCATGTAAAAAACAAAATTTTAACTTATACAAGAATATTTTATATGAATATTTTAAATTTAGTTCCATAGAAATTCATTCATAATTTGAGCTTTATATAGAAGTCTATAAGTAATAAACATTTTAAAACCATAATACCTTAAATAAGCAATAACGTAAAATATTTAAATATAGAAAAAATATTACTCAGTGGTGTTTACAGTAATAATGAATTAATGAATTTAAGTATAAAATGTTTTTAAAAGTTTTTTGATCTAATTTAAATATGAAATTATCAAAGTTATATGGGTATTTTGAAGTCGTAATAAGTCTAGACATATCATCTTATTAATTTACTGAATGAAAAGAGGTAATAAATAATTTTTAGTAGTTTAAAAGCTACTCTATAAATATATTGATTCTTTTTCATTGGTTAAAAAAGCAGAAATCTCGTAAAATCGATTTAAAATAGACTCAAGAAAAACGAAAACATTAAATGTTTTCCTAGAGAGCAAAGAAACTAAAAATAACATTAATTGCATCGTATAAAAGTATTTTCTTCCCTTTTCTTTCAGTTCTATTACTGAATAAAAGATATTATCATATATATTAAATTTTAGACCTTTAGAAATTCTTTTCACTTTATTTGTCTTTTTACGTCAGTTGACATGCCACGAAACAAAACACGTCGGCATTCACTTTGTGGAACGACCTACGCGACTTCAATCTATCCCATTTATCATAATTTCTGAAAGGAAAATTATTAAAGTTTTCATAAACACAGATGATATTAAATTAAAAGGATAAAAAATTTAACTAATTTAAATGCCTTGATATGATCTTTCACCTTTAGAAAATAGTTAAAAGTTCTCGAAACTGGAGATTAAGTCAGTGTTTTAATGAAAATGTATTGAAAAGTTTATAGTAAAGCGTTATAAAAAATATTCTTAGAATTTATAATAATAAATAATATTTTTACCTAATTATAATTTTATCCCATTAAACCATCTGTAGTGTTGCATTATATTTTAAATCTAAAATGTAGTTTCTTTCATTTTCTTGTTTTTTAAAAACATTTAACTATTTTAAATGCCTTAATATGATCTTTCACCTGTAATAAATAGTGAAAAATTCCCGAAACTGGAGATTAAGTCAGTGTCTTTAATGAAAATGCATTGGAATTTTAATACTGAAGGGTTTTAAAAATAATTATAGATTTTATAATAATAAAGCATATATTTTATACTTAATTCTTATTTTATCCCGTTAAACCCTCTGTAGTACTGTATTTATATTTTTAATGTAAAATATATTTTCTTTCATTTTGTTAGGATGATGTCCTTCGGTAACGGAGGTCGTGGGTTCCAACCCCACTGTGGCATGGATGTTCGTAGCCGTTTGGAATCGGCTTTAAGCTGTAGGTCCTGGTGTCATTAGCCCTCGTGTTGCAAGAAGTAGACCTTAGTACTCCAAACCAAACCAAACCTTTCATTTTTTTTTACCTTATAGGAGGTTTCCTATGTTTCAGATGCATTATTATTTTTTTTTTACTAAATGTTGTCTCACTTTTTTTTGTACAGTTTATTAAAGTACTACCGTATAGCTCGCTATATTACAGGATCAATAAAATTTTTAATTTTAAAGAATTGTAAAGTGCCCTATAAGGCAGATAAAAAAATAGTTTGTTTTTAGGCTGAGAATTATCTTGTACCAGCTCAATAATTTGTTTCTATTCATACTCCTCTAAAGTCTCCCCATACTGTTACTGCAGTTTAGCATTATGTTGAATTTATTTAGAAAGATAATTGAAAGTTTTCTTAGCTACGTCAAAATTATCTTTAAATTTTTCCCAATTTTTTTATAGTAATTAAGGGAAGTAAATGAATGAAACTATCATATCTACTACACCGTGGACGTAGACATAATTCTTTGTTAAAACTGTGATAAAAGTTTCATTGCAACAAAATAAAATTGATGATTAAATTTAAAATTATCAGATATGAACTTAATCTATTATTTAAACCACATTATTTAAACATCAGTTGACATGCCACGAAGCAAAACACGACGGCATTCACTTTGTGGAACGACCTACGCGACTTCAATCTATCCCATTTATCATAATTTCTGAAAGGAAAATTATTAAACTTTTCATAAACATAGATGATATTAAATTAAAAAGATAAAAAAATTAACTAATTTAAAGGTATTGATGTGATCTTTCACCTTTAGAAAATAGTTAAAAGTTCTCAAAACTGGAGATTAAGTCAGTGTTTTAATGAAAATGTATTGAAAAGTTTATAGTAAAGCGTTATAGAAAATAATCTTAGAATTTATGATAACAAATAAAAAATATTCTTAGAATTTATGATAATAAATAAAAAAATTTTACCTAATTATAATTTTATCCCATTAAACCATCTGTAGTATTGCATTATATTTTAAATCTAAAATATATTTTCTTTCATTTTCTTGTTTTTTAAAAAAATAAATATTTTACATGTCTTGATATGATTATTCACCTGTAAAAAATAGTTAAAAGTTCCAGAAACTGGGGATTAAGTCAGTGTTTTTAATGAAAATGCATTAAAGTTTTAATAGTGAAGGGTTTTAAAAATAATTATAGATTCTATAATAATAAAGTATATATTTTATACTTAATTCTTATTTTATAACGTTAAACCATCTGTAGTACTGTATTTATATTTTAAACTTAAAATATATTTTCTTTCGATTTCGTTAGGGTGCTGGCCTTCGGTACCGGAGTTCGTGGGTTCGAATCCAACTGTGCCATGGATGTTCGTAGACGTTCGGAATCGGCTTTAAGCTGTAGGTCCCAGTGTCATTAGCCTTCGTATTGAAAGAACTAGACCGTAGCACTCCAAACCAAATCAAACCTTTCATTTTATTGTTTTTTACGTTATAGGTGGTTTACTAAGTTTTAGATGTATTATTATTTTTTTTTTACTAAATGTTGTCTCCCTTTTCTGTGTGCAGTTTATTAAATTACTAGTATATAACCCGTCATATTATAGTATTAATAAAATCTTTAATTTTTCAGAGTTGTAATATACCCTGTAATGCAGATAAAAAATAGTTTGCTTTTTGTCTAAGAATTATCTGGTAGCCGCTCAATAATTTTTTTCACACTCCTCTAAAGTCTCCCGAGGCTGTTAATGCAGTTTAGAATAATGTTGAATTTATTTAGAAAGATAATTGAAAGTTTTCTTAGCTACTTCAAAATTATCTGTAAATTCTTCCCAATTTTTTCCACAGTAATTAAGGGAAGTAAATGAATGAAACTATGATATCTACTACACCGTGGATGTAGTTAGAATTCATTGTTAAAACCTGTGATAAAAGTTTCATTGCAGCAAAAAAAAAATCGATGATTAAGTTTAAAATTATCACACATGAACCTAATCTATTATTTAAAGAAAATTATTTAAACATCTGTTGACATGCCTGGAAACAAAACACGTCGGCATTCACTTTATGAAATGATCTACGCGACTTCAATCTATCATATTTATCATAATTTCTGAAAGGAAACGTATAAAACTTTTCATAAACACTGATGATATTAAAATAAAAGGAACAAATAACTAATTTAAATGCCTTGACATGATCTTTTACCTTTAGAAAATAGTTAAAAGTTCCCGAAACTGGAGATTAAATCAGTGTTTTTAATGAAAATATATTGAAAAGTTTATAGTAAAGAGTTATAAAAAATATTCTTAAAATTTATAATAATAAAGTATATTTTCTTTCATTTTGATGTTTCTTATCTAATAGGTGATTTAGTAAGTTTCAAATGCATTATTATTTTTTTACTAAATGTTGTCTCACTTCTTTGAGTACAGTTTATTAAACTACTAGCATATGACCCGTCATATTACAGGATCAATAAATTTTTAATTTTCCAGAATTGTAAAGTACCCTTTACGGAACATAAAAATATGGTTTGTTTTTTGGCTGAGAATAATCTGGTACATGATCCATAATTGGTTTTCTTCACACTCTTCTAAAGTCTCCCGATATTTTTAATTAAGTTTAGAATAATGTTAAATTCATTTAGAAAGGTAATTGAAAGTTTTCTTAGCTACGTCGAAATTATCTTTAAATTATTCCCAATTTTTTCCACAGTAATTAAGGGAAGTAAATGAATGAAACTATCATATCTACTACACCTTTGGAGGTAGTCAAAATTCTTTCTTAAAAACTGTGATAAAGTTCTCATTGCAACAAAAAAAATCGATGATTAAATTTAAAATTATCACATATGAACCTAATATATTATTTAAACCAAATTATATAAACATCAGTTGACATGCCACGAAACGAAACACGGCGGCATTCACTTTGTGTAACGAACTACGTTACTTCAATCTATCACATTTATCATTATTTCTGAAAGGAAAATTATTAAACTTTCCATAAACACAGATGATATTAAATTAAAAGATAAAAATTTAACTAATTTAAATTCCTTGATATGATCTTTCACCTCTAGAATATAGTTAAAAGTTCCCGAAACTGGAGATTAAGTCAGTGTTTTTAATAAAAATGCATTGAAATTTTAATAGGGAAGGGTTTTAAAATTAACTATAGATTTTATAATAATAAAGTATATATTTTATACTTAATTCTTATTTTATCACATTAGACCATTTGTAGTATTGTATTTATATTTTAAATGTAAAATATATTTTCTTTCATTTTGTTAGGGTGCCGGCCTTTGGTACCGGAGTTCGTGGGTTCGAATCCCACAGTGGCATGAATGTACGTAGCCGTTCGTAATCGGATTTAAGCTGTAGGTCCCGGTGTCATTAGCCCTCGTCTTGTAAGAAGTAGACCGTAGCACTCCAAACCAAACCAAACCTTTCATTTTATTGCTTTTTACGTTATAGGGGTTACTATGTTTCAGATGGATTATTATTTTTTTAATATATGTTGTCTCAATTTTCTGTGTACAGTTTATAAAACTACTAGCAAATAGCCCGTCATATTACAGGATCAATAAAATCTTTAATTTTTCAGAATTATTATGTACCCTATAAGCCAGATAAAAAAAAATTATTTTTGGCTGAGAATTATCTGGTACCAGCTCAATAATGTGTTTTTCTTCACACTCCTCTACATTCTCCCGATACTGTTAATGCAATTTGGAATTACGTTGAATTCATTTAGAAATATAATTCAAAATTTTTTCAGCTACGTCGAAATTATCCTTAAATTCTTCCCAAATTTTTTCCACAGTAATTAAGGGAGGTAAATGAATGAAACTATCATATCTACTGCACCGTGGAGGTAGTCAAAATTCATTGTTAAAAACTGTGATAAAATTTTTATTTCAACCAAAAAATATCGGTGATTAAATTTAAAATTATCACATATGAACCTAATCTATTATTTAAACTAAATTATTTAAACGTCAGTTGACGTGCCACCAAACAAAACACGGCGGCATTCACTTTTAGGAACAGCCTACGTGAGTTTAATCTGTCACTTGAATCATAATTTAGGAAAGGAAAAATTATTAAACTTTTCATGAACACAGTTGATATTAAATTAAAAGGATAAAAATTTTAACTAATTGAAATGTCTTGATATGATCTTTAACCTTTAGAAAACAGTTAAAAGTACGCGAAACTAAAGATTAATGAAACTGCATTGAAAGTTTAATACTGAAGAGCTAGAAAATTTTCATAGATTTTATAATAATAAAGTATATTTTTATACTTAATTCTTATTTTATCCCATTAGACCATCTGTAGTATTGTATTTGTATTTTAAATCTAAAATATATTTTCTTTCATTTTATTGTTTCTTACCTTATAAGGGATTTACAAAATTTCAGATGTGTGAGAGTGCAGCTACTTTTTACATAATGTTTGCGAAACTGATCTGCTCGATGCACTCACACATTGTGGGTTGCATGCCCAAATATTTTTTCGCGACTCGAGGAGGCGTGTGGTGTGGCCACTGGAAACGACTGCACTTAAACTTCACCAAGTTTGGAGAATTGTGATAGGTCGTCAGGTGGCGATTCAGGACCATGCTTGGAGTCCTGGTCAATCTGAAACAGAGCCAGGAAATTACGCATTGTGTACAGGGCAATGGAACAACCTACACATCAGCACAGGATAATGGAAAAAAGTATAGGATTAAGGGAGTAGTTCAGAAGGAAGAAAAAGAATGCAGCGTGCTCCTGGACTTTGGCAATTTTTTTCAGGTGTAGCACGTGGAGTGCTTCTTTTACTTTTTATTTTTTTTATATATTTCCTTATCTTTTGTAATATATTTGAAGATTGTAATATACATTAGTGACATTTTACTATAATTAATATTAAAGACGATATAAAGCAAACTTGGGTTATTAATGGATTTGAAGTAACAACAGCAATATACTACACCACAGCAACATGCATTATTATTATTATTTTAATAAATGTTCTCTCACTTGTCTGTGTACAGTTTATTAAACTACTAGTATATATCCTTTCATATCACAGGATGAATAAATTTTTTTAGTTTTCCACAATTATAAACTACTCTATAAGGTAGAAAAAATGGTTTGTTTTTTGGCTGAGAATTATCTCGTACACACTCAATAAATTCTTTTTCTTCATACTCTTCTAAAATCTCCCGATACTGTGAATATAGTTTAGAATAATGTTGAATTAACTTAGAAAGATAATTGGAAGTTTTCTTAGCTACGTCGAAATTATCTTTAAATTCTTCCCAATTTTTTTTCACAGTAATTATAGGATGTAAAGGAATGAAACAATCATTTCTGCTACACCCTGGAGGTAGATAGAATTCGTTGCTAAAATCTGTGATAAAATTTTCATTGCAACAAAAATAATCGATGATTAAATTTAAACATGTCTATCTAATTTATTATTAAAGCCAAATATAAAAGAAAATCATTTACATAATATCTAAGTTCAGTGACAAAACGTATGAAAATGATGCAGACGATATTTAAATAATTTAAACTAAAAAATGATTAAGTGAGATGAAATGAAGGATAATGATAGAAAAAGGTGTTATGTTTACCTATTTATTATGTGACAAATTGATAAATTTAATCTCCTTCTCTTGATCGGGGAAAATAGGGCTTGACATAACGATATTAAATTCTAGAAAAGGGGGGAAGGGGTGGATTTCGAACGTTGCTAACTCTAACTCATCAAGAATCCAATTTGGATGTCATTATACATTCCAGGTACAACCAATTCATATATTTGAGGAGAGTTTCATTCTTTTACTTTCCTTAATTTCTGTGGCAAAAAAATATTGGGAAGAACTTAACAATAATTTCGACGTAGCTATGAAAACTATCTTTCTAAATTAATTCAAGGCGATTCTAATTTGCATTCACACTATCGGAAGACTTTAGAGGAGTATGAAGATAAACAAATTATTCAGCTTGTACCATATAATTCTCAGTCAAAAAACAAACCATTTTTTTTACCTGCCTCATACGGTACTTTATGATTCTGTAAAATTAAAAATATTACAGATCCTGTCATATGACAGGCTATATGCTAGTTAATAATACTACTTGTAACAAGCAAATTATGCAAATACATTGTAAAATGTGTATGAAAAGAACTTCATACTGTTTTAATGGAAGCATTTTAAATTAAACAAAAGGTTTATACGAAAATATTAATGTTCCTCCAATGATATAAATTTTCTTTTATACAAGTCCAACAGCGAGTACAATATCAGC
>CM063510.1:5579211-5598018 GCA_032207245.1 Pardosa pseudoannulata | reverse complement strand
TTTGCCACAGTAATTATGGGATGTAAAGGAAAACTACTTCGAAATTATCTTTCAATTCTTCCCAATTTTTTTGACCCAGTAATTATGGGATGTAAAGGAAAACTACTTCGAAATTATCTTTCAATTCTTCCCAATTTTTTTGACACAGTAATTATGGGATGTAAAGGAAAACTACTTCGAAATTATCTTTCAATTTTTCCCAATTTTTTTGACACAGTAATTATGGGATGTAAAGGAAAACTACTTCGAAATTATCTTTCAATTCTTCCCAATTTTTTTGACACAGTAATTATGGGATGTAAAGGAAAACTACTTCGAAATTATCTTTCAATGCTTCCCAATTTTTTTGACACAGTAATTATGGGATGTAAAGGAAAACTACTTCGAAATTATCTTTCAATTCTTCCCAATTTTTTTGACACAGTAATTATGGGATGTAAAGGAAAACTACTTCGAAATTATCTTTCAATTCTTCCCAATTTTTTTGACACAGTAATTATGGGATGTAAAGGAAAACTACGTCGAAATTATCTTTCAATTCTTCCCAATTTTTTTGACACAGTAATTATGGGATGTAAAGGAAAACTACTTCGAAATTATCTTTCAATTCTTCCCATTTTTTTTTGACACAGTAATTATGGGATGTAAAGGAAAACTACTTCGAAATTATCTTTCAATTCTTCCCAATTTTTTGACACAGTAATTATGTGATGTAAAGGAATGAAACTATCATTTCTGCTACACCCTGGATGTAGATAGAATTCGTTGTTAAAATCTGAGATAAAATTTTCATTGCAACAAAAATAATCGATGATTAAATTTAAACATGTCTATCTAATTTATTATTAAAGCCAAATATAAAAGAAAATCATTTTCATAATATCTAAGTTCAGTGATAAAACGTATGAAAATAATGCAGACGATATTTAAATAATTTAAACTAAAAAATGATTAAGTGAGATGAAATGAAGCATAATGATAGAAAAATGTGTTATGTTTACCTATTTATTATGTGACAAATTGATAAATTTAATCTTCTCTTGACCGGGGAAAATAGGTCTTGAAATAACGACATTAAGTGACAGAAAATTGAGGAAGGGGTGGATTTTGAACATTGCGAACTCTAACTCATCAAGAATCTAATATGGATGTCACTATCTATTCCAGGTATAACGGCTTCATAAATTCGAGGACAGATGGACAGATAACTTAAGCTATTATTATATAGGGACATAATTAACCTTCCCTGTGTTATACTACTTGATTTCTCTACCTATTTCTTTTTCTTTCACATGTGAGAGGACAATTGGTGATGATTTCCTAAAACTTTAAATTGTGACTTTTTCAATGACATAACTTTCAGTCACGAGATCTTTGACATCCCAGCCATATAAATATTTAGAAAAAGATAGTTCTCTTTGATAAACTTTGCCATTTTGTTTATATGTGATAATTTGGGACCAAAATATACGCTTGTTGTCTATGCGATGAAACGTAATTGTATCAAAACAAACACCATTCTATACCACAACATAAAATAAAATATGAAATATAACGTTTTCTTTTTAAAAAATTTTTCTAGAGACTTAATTTAAATTACTTTTAATCTACGTTTATCATTTTATGAAAAATCAAAATAAAATCAAAAACGCATAAATCGAGCCGTTGAAAGCATTTTAATTAAACTTCATATAATGGGTAACAAAAGATTACCTTCTATCATATGGAATGCAATTTACAGAACTATGTAATTCCAAATTTGACACGTTTAAAAAATAATTAGAAAAACCTATTAGTGAATTTCAGTTAATAGAATTTTATAAAACATAAAGCAAATTAATTAAACACTCTTTGAAAAAAACTCAGTAGTGAGTTTATTTATGAAATTTCCTCTATACAATGAATGTTAGTCTCTGCTTGCGTGCAGTTTTTAATTTTCATTCTAAATTAATTTAAAATGTGACTTTTTATGATAAGTTAGATTTTCTTTATTACAAATCGGTGCATAGGTAATTAGCTTTAGCTTACCTCAAATTACTGAAAACTTGTTGACTATTAGTTTACAAAAAGAACATTTGCAAACATATCCCGTTATATAAAAATTTAATGCTTAGTTACATGTAGTTTAGGTTTATCTTATACTATAAGGCAGTATTGATTTATTGCCAAGAAATAATATACTTGTATAAATATTACCAAGATTGTAAATTACATTGTATTTCTTTAACTAAATATAAAAGATATTTTTTTAATATACAATAGACATTTTTGTCACATAAATATATTGCTAACGACACCATAAATTATCAAGAGTTTTATCAAAATATTGTTTTTATGGTCACTGTTACCTTAAGTGTATCAATTAAATTTTAACACTAATGTTTTACAATGTTTTAAGCAGCAGTAGATACGTTATATGAATCTACTGATGATAGACAAATAGTAAAATATTAGCTACATAATTAACATGAAATATTGATTTTGAAATATGTATTGTGGATGATTTAGTTTAAAAAAATTGTTCCCATTCTATTAGTAGTTATATACCTTCGGATTATAATATCTTATACCTTTTTTGTATAATTAGTACAATATCTAATACAAGTACTGTTACTTAGAATGTAATCAGATATCAAATAATTTAAAAACTGAAAATTGAGGTCCCTTGTCCTTTAAAATATTAAATTAATGATTAATTTTGTAGTGTCAATTCTATTCACATAAGTATATTGCTACCGACACCATAAATGATCAAAGAGATTTATCAAAAAATTAGTTTTTATGTCCACTGTTACCTTAAGCGTATCATTTAAATTTTATCACTAACATTTTACAATGTTTTGAGCAGCAATAGATACGTTATATGAATCTACTGATGATAGATATATAGTAAAATACTAGCTACATTAACATGCAATGTGGATTTTTAAATACGTTTTGTGGATGGTTTAGTTTAAAAAATATTTCCATTCTAATAGTAGTTATATACCTTCAGATTATAATATCTTATACCTCTATTGTATAATTATTACAATATCTAATACAATTACAAGTACAGTTACTTAGAATGTAATCAGATATCAAATAATTTAAAAACTGAAAATCGATGTCCCTTGTTCTTTAAAATATTACATTAATAATTTATTTTGTAGTATTAATTTTATTCACATAAATATATTGCTAACGACACCATAAATGATCAAAGAGATTTATCAAAAAATTAGTTTTTATGTCCACTGTTACCTTAAGCGTATCATTTAAATTTTATCTCTAACATTTTACGATTTTTCAGCAGCAGCAAAAAAAGTATTTCCATTCTAATAGTAGTTATATACCTTCAGATTATAATATCTTATACCTCTATTGTATAATTATTACAATATCTAATACAATTACAAGTACAGTTACTTAGAATGTAATCAGATATCAAATAATTTAAAAACTGAAAATCGATGTCCCTTGTTCTTTAAAATATTACATTAATAATTTATTTTGTAGTATTAATTTTATTCACATAAATATATTGCTAACGACACCATAAATGATCAAAGAGATTTATCAAAAAATTAGTTTTTATGTCCACTGTTACCTTAAGCGTATCATTTAAATTTTATCTCTAACATTTTACGATTTTTCAGCAGCAGCAAAAAAAGTATTTCCATTTTATAAGTAGTTAAATACCTTTGGATTATAATATCTTATACCTTTTTATATAATTACTAAAATATCTAGTACAATTACAAGTACCGTTACTTAGAATGTAATCAGATATCGAATAATTTAAAAACTGAAAATCGATGTTCCTTGTTCTTTAAAATATTAAATTAATGATTTATTTTGTAGCATTAATTTTATTCACATAATTATATTGCTAACGACACCATAAACTATCAAAGAGAATTATCAAAAAATTAGTTTTTATGTTCAATGTTACCTTAAGTGTATCATTTAAATTTTAACACTAACATTTACAATGTTTTAAGCAGCAGCAAAAAAATTATTTCCATTTTATTAGTAGTTATATTTCTTCAGATTATAATGTCTTATACTTTTATTGTATAATTATAACAATACCTAATACAATTACACAGTTACTTAGAATGCAATCAGACATCTAATAATTTAAAAACTGAAAATAGAGGTCCCTTGTTATTTAAAATATAGTATACGAATTTGCAGATATACATTTCATTAGCTTCCGATGTTTAATTTTATTCAGTTTTATATTCTGAATCAAAGAAATGCGTAACTAAAATCTCATTTAATACTTCTCATTAAGTTTTAAAAGCATTAATATCTAACTAATAGGTATGCAAATCAGTATTTTCATTCAAAAGGTCAAATACTTCCCAAGATAGTATTTCTAAAATTAGGATTTTAAATTCAAATATATCCTATATTTAGCCTGGTAATGAACTCTTGAGTTTTGCGTCAGAAATCTAAATTTATTCCTTATACTACGTCAACAAGAGCACAAGACATCTAACATTTGAAGCATGCAACTGGAACGAGTAGTTTTAATCAATATTTTGTCTTAGTCACGTAATAGTCAGACGAGTTAATGGGATGTTTAGCTGGATATAAGCTTGTTAGTTAGCCATATAAGCTCTTATAAATCTGAATTCTTATTAATTAACTTGACTTTCGCATTTGAGCTCCAAATGTAAGGAAAGAAGAAAATTTTGAACGTTTTAATACAATCAGACTCATTATATATTGTCGTAGGAAGTAGAAAATAAATTAATCTTACTAGTTCTGTCTCCAGTAAATAAACTATATGCAATAAAAATATATTAACATAAATCTGTTTAAAACTACTAGTCTATATGACGATTTAAATGGATTTGGGATTTCAAAAGAAAAAAAATCAATATGAGAGGAAAACCGAAGTAAATTAAGTCAATATTTCTAACATTTTGTCTAATTAACAGTTGACATTTTTATCTAATAAAAATTGAAATCAAACGAAAAACATTAAGGTAAAATTGGGATTTCTACAAAAAAATCAAGATCAGAGAAAAACCGAGATAAACGAGGTCGAATTAATAGAGATAATTACATTTAAATTTGTATAGTTACTTTTACAGGAGATTCTGAAAATTATTTTTATCTATTAATAAAAATTGTATATATGAAGATTTAAATCAATTTGAGATTTCAAAAAAAATCAGTATGAGAATAAAATCAAAGTAAACTTAATGAATATTTGTAATATTTTGTCTAATTAACAGTTGACAGTCAAAGGAATACATTAAAGTAAATTTGTCGTTTCGAAAAAGATTTCCATATAAGATGAAAATCGAGCTAAGCGAAATCAATATTCAAGTATTTTATCTAATAAAAATTGAAAATAAACGAAATACATTAAGGTAAAATTGGGATTTCTAAAAAAATCAAGATCAAAGAAAAACCGAGATAAATTAAGTCGAATTAATAGAGAAAATTATACTTCAACTTTTATAGTTCCTTTTAATTGAGATTCTGAAAATTATTTTTTATCTATATGAAACAAATTATATATATAAAGGTTTAAATTGATTTGAAAATTTAAAAAAAATCAAGATGAGAGGGAAAATGAAGTAAACTAAGTCAATATTTCTAACAATTTGTCTAATTAATAGTTCACATTAAAAGAAATACATTAAAGTAAATTTATGATTTTGAAAACGATTTCAATATAAGAGAGAAAATCCAGCTGAATGAAATCAATATTTAAAGTATTTTATCTAATAAAAATTGAAATGAAACGAAATACATGAAGGTAAATTTGGGATTTCTAAAATCAGATCCGAGAAACACCGATATAAACGAAGCCAAATTAATAGAGATAATTATACTTCAACTTTTATAGTTGCTTTTAAAGGAGATTGTGAAAATTATTTATTATAGATATTATATGTTAACCCTTTTTATCCTGACTGTACTTATAAGTACCGCTTCAATCAAATACCAATAAACTCCTAATAAAATCGTTTTTCCTGACGGTACTTACAAGGACATACACGATGCAGTTTCTACAGCAGAAATGAAATGACAGCACAGATCAGGAATCCTTTTTATTCGCATAGGAAGGATTTTATAATTGGCGTGCTGCATTCGAAAGTCACTTTGGGGGAGAGTTGATACACGTGTTGTTCAATAGAGTAAATTTATTGGTTTATTACCAGTTACTTGGTACTATTATTTTTTTAGAGACTTCTATACTTAGCAGGTAATCATTTCATTTGTTTTATTCATAATTTAATGTTTTATTTTCTATCATAGAGTCAAAAATATATGTTGGTACTAGAAAGTACCAGCTACAAATAATAAAAATTAGAATTAAAATACAATAAAACTACTAAAATACAATAAAAATTAATTTTCATTTTTCTACAATTATTATCCATTAAAACTTATCTAATGATGCGAAAATACAGTAAGAACGTTGATGGTAAATTTATTCAGATATAAAGGTTAAATATTTTTTTAGTACAATAGATGGGTTTTCATTTAAAACTGCTTTCTAATCTGAAATGTTATTAATGAGGAAAATCAATTTTTAGATAAATAAGTAGATAAAATTGTACTCTGTATAGATTATTACATCCTATATTATCATAAAAGCATTATAAATGATTAAGGTATCACAAAACCATCGGCATAATTGTTTATATGAGCATAATTCTTCTGCCTTGTATTCAGTTTCATTACAAGGCAGTTACGATAACCAATAACTCATGCAACATTCATTACCGTGACATTAAAATGATATTAATGGCTTTAAAATTAATGTTGCATTAATTTGATGAATCATTTGTAAAATAAATCAAATTGAAAGCTGTTTAGTTTAATTCTCTGATAGCTTTTAAAAGTTATTAAATTAACCAGTGCGATAGATTATGCAATACGTTATTGAACTTATAATTCATGAAATGAGCAATTACGTTGTTTGGGTGTGGATAATATTAATATAGTCATTAAAATCTATTCATACATGATTGGTTTGGAATGCTACTGTCTACTTTAAACTGCACGAGAGCTAATGGGACTTGGACCTAATGTTTAATGCCGATTCTGTATGCCTACAAACAAACATGCAAGAGGTGGTATTTGAACCAACCATATATAAAAGCATTTCAGAATAATATAATTCATTTCTCCAAATATTATATTTAATTTTTTCGTATTAAAAGGTATTTAGAATAGTATAAATGTAATAATCAGCGATTAATTGAAAATAAAGCAGAAAATGGAACAGAGGTCTCTTATTAAAATTATCTTCTTATGATCCAATTTTCCGAAATATAGATTGTACTTATACAGCGATTCTATATCAAAATAGTTACAATAGAACTTTACTATTATTGTATAATATATTTTTTATGGACAGAAATTTTTATGAACAAAAGACTCGTTTTAGAATTAATCTATAAAATTAATCTACAATTAAGAATTAATCTACAAAATTAAATAAAATATACTGTTGTTGTTTCTCATGCCACTTGGACAAACCATGGACGATTGAGCCTGCATACTCTCGTATTAAGGCCAAGAGATGCACCTTTCGTTTTAATGAGCAGCATTAAGTTGAAAGAAGACTTCGCTCAAGTAGGTCCTCGTAATTTTGAATCAGGGATGAAACAGAAGACCCATAGACCTGGCCTGCCACCCCCAGAGGTATTAATTTAGAACTTTGAGGACATTGAGACCATGAACATATTTTAAGTTCCCCAGTCACCTTTAACGAACACGGAGGTCCTTAGGCCGGCTCGGGTTCCTAACCCGCAACCTCTCAGTTAAGAGATCGTTGCCTTTGCCGACTGAGCTACCGTGGATCATAAATTATACCAGAGAGGATAATTTATGTTTCTAGTTGTTAAGCTTTATCATGAGATTTATGATAAATTTAAACGACTTATAATTTCCCAGGTCATTAAATCATTTACGTTTAGATGGCTAGGACATATTTTTAGAAGTGGTCATTTGAACCCATTAAGAAGGTAACTTTTAAAACTGAGAGTTCCAGGAGGAGAAGAATATCTCGTACTAGATGGTTGGATTATGTTGAAGCTGATCTTGAAGTCCTAGATATCAATCGATAGCGAACCGTAGCCTCTAACCAAGTCCGCTGTTGAAAGCTTGTTGAGATAGCCTTGCCCCCTGACAGGCTGTAGTGAATTTAAAGAAGAAGAAGTAGTTGTTAAGCTTTAAAAATACTAAACAATTGGTTAATACTATTCTTTTAAACATTGACACAGGCATATTTAAATTATACATATCTGTATGTGTTAATTCATATATTAAGACGTAATATATATTGTAATATAATTTCCTTTTCAACTCGCCAGCAAAATGCATCTAGCAATCAACCAAAATAAAATTAATTACATGTCATGTGCTATTAATAACAACCCCTATTTTGAAATTGGGAACTACAAATTTGAAACTGTTAGCAAATTGAAATATTTAATATTTCAGAAATTAATACTCTCAATGATTTAATGCCTGAGATCCGTAGTAAAGTCACAGATGCTAACCATTGTTTTTTCGGACTCAAAAAATACTTGAAGTCTAACTTCACTAACAGAAAAACAAAGATCCAAATTTACAAAAGCTTAATCAGACCCGTTCTTACGTATTCTGCTGAGACCTGGGCAATGACAGTAAAAAATATCATTTCTGTTTTTGAAAGAAAAAATTTGAGAAATATTTTTGGTGGCATAAAACATAATAATATCTGGAGCTAAGAACTAACTCTGAACTCTATAAATCTTTTAAAGATCTAGATATAGTACAATATATAAGGATTCAGAGAATTAAATGGGCAGGATACCTGTGCAGAATGGACGAAGATCGTGTAACAAAAAAAATCTTCTCGGCCAGACAATTTAACACACGAAAAAGAGGGAGATCTAAACTTAAGTGGTTCTTACTGTTTGGAATCAGAAATAAGACTTTTAACAATTACTGACTGGATGTCCATGGCCATGGATGCACTTGGAATTCGATTCTGAGGAAGGAAAGGGCTAATCTTGGTCTATATGTCCATTGAAAAGGAAGAAGAAACAACATAAATGAGTTAAATTATATACAATCATAGTCCCAATGAAAATTCATTTAAATTAAAATAATTAACCTAATTCTAACACTTATCATAATGAAAACAAATACGAAACTATAATTCAGGAAACAATTTTTACCATTGTAACGCCGCAATAAAATGACTTTGATTGGATTAAAAACGATGCAGTATTAACTGGATGAATAAGGTTTCAAGTAAATCGAATTCAACCTGTTTAATTTAATTCAGTGATAACTAGTAACTGTGATTGATTTAGTGGGCGAGAGATTATGCGGTATGTTATCGATCCGAAATTGTTTAAATGTACAATTATACGGGATCTGCTGTTTGAATTAATAGTTTCTAAAATCTTATATGTGTAATTTATAACTACTTACGAAATACTTTTGGGAAACATAAGATACTTCATTTATTTGAGAGCTTGGTTAGATCAATAGTTGATTAATAGTATAAAATATTTTATGCTTGCAAACTATTACAACTGTTTCATCAGTAAGTGTTGCAGTCATCTAGTAAATGCTGCAGGGAATTATAGTTTTCTTTAGTAAAATTCTTTTGGGTTCAATATTATGTTTACTATTTTGCTTATTGTTTTAGAATTTGTATCGTATTAATTGGATAAATTAGTTATAGAGTGAATCTCTATTAAGAGAGTTTGAGTCATAGGGGTAAGGATTTTTCAATACTTTATCGATCCTATGTTTTATGAAATCTGCAAAATGTATACCGTAGCTTAGGCTTTCATTAGTTCATGAGAACTTATTCAGTCATTCAACATATTGCTACTTATCAAAGAAAACAATATGAGGATGGAATTACTCTAACGTTATATTCTCAACTTACATGAATTAATTAGTATTATTAACTATATATATAAATTAATCAACTATCAGTACCGTGAAAAGATTTTAATCATAAAATGCTTTATTTATTCCAGAGCTTGGTAAGATTAATAGTCGATTACTAGTATAAGATATTTTATGCTTACTAACTACTATTATATAACTGTTTCATCAGTAAGTGTTGCAGTCATGTAGTAAGTACTTCAGAGAAGTTTAGTTTCCTAAGATTAATATGGAAAATCTTTGGTGTTCAGTGCCTTGTTTACATTATGCTTATTGTTTTACAATTCGTATCCTATTAATAGGATAAATTAGTTATAGAGTTAATACAATTAAACATAGTTAATTATTATAGATTATCTCTATTAAGAGGTTTTGTGTCATAGGGGTAAGGATTTTGCAGTACGTTATCGATCCTATGTTTTATGAAATCTGCAAAATGTATACCGTAGCTTAGGCTTTCATTAGTTCATGAGAACTTATTCAGTCATTCAACATATTGCTACTTATCAAAGAAAACAATATGAGGATGAAATTACTCTAATGTTATATTCTCAACTTACATGAATTAATTAGTATTATTAACTATATATATAAATTAATCAACTATTAGTACCATGGAAAGATTTTAATCATAAAATGCTTTATTTATTCCAGAGCTTGGTAAGATTAATAGTCGATTACAAGTATAAGATATTTTATGCTTGCTAACTACTATTATATAACTGTTTCATCAGTAAGTGTTGCAGTCATGTCGTAAGTACTTCAGAGAAGTTTAGTTTCCCAAGATTAATATTGAAAATCTTTGGTGTTCAGTGCTTTGTTTACATTATACTTATTGTTTTACAATTCGTATCCTATTAATAGGATAAATTAGTTATAGAGTTAATACAATTAAACATAGTTAATTATTATAGATTATCTCTATTAAGAGGGTTTGTGTTATAGGGGTAAGGATTTTGCAGTACGTTATCGATCCTATGTTTTATGAAATCTGCAAAATGTATACCGTAGCTTAGGCTTTCATTAGTTCATAAGAACTTATTCAGTCATTCAACATATTGCTACTTATCAAAACAAAAAAATATGATGATGGAATTACCCTAATTTTATATTCTAAACTTACATGAATTAATTGGTATTATTAATTATATATATAAGTTAATTATTGTACGATGGAAAGATTTTAAACATAAAATGCTTCATTTATTCCAGAGCTTGGTAAGATCAAAAGTTGATTAATAGTATAAAATATTTTATGTTTGCTAACTATTATAACTGTTTGATCAGTTAGTCTTGCAGTCATCTAGTAAGTGCTGCAGAGAAGTTTAGTTTCCCAAGACTAATATTCAAAAATCTTTCGGGTACAGTGCTTTGTTTACCATTATGCTTATTGTTTTAGAACTCGTGTTGTATCATATGGATAAATTAGTTATAGTGTTAATCGAATTAAATATATTTAATTTATATAGATCATCTCTATTAAGAGGGTTTCATTCAAAGGTATAAGGATTTTGCAGTAATTTATCTATCCAATGTTTTATGTAATCTGCAAAATGTATACCATAGCTTAGTCTTTAATTAGTTCATACAAACTTATTCAGTCATGTAACATATTTCTGCTTATTAAAGGAAAAATTATGATTATGGATTTCCCTTAATGTTATATTTATAATTTACACTATTAAATTGTATTATAAACACATTGTGTGCCGGTACATTTCGCAGTGGAATTGTAAGGTAAGCGGGCGTTTTGCATGTAAATTTAGTTATTCAGTTAAATCTCAATAAATCGAAAATTATTTAATTTTTTAACGAATGTTACGTATTTTATATTCAAATATATAAACAAATATATATATATATATATATATATATATATATATATATATATATATATATATATATATATATACATTATGTATATATTTATATATATATATATATATATACATATATATATATATATATATATATATATATAATATATAAATATACATATATATAATATCATTATCGCAATTATAAATAAAAAGTTTAATTTAAATCTAAATTGATATTTTAATCAACCTTAACGTTCTATGGTTCCGCATCGACTGATGTAAAAACTAGTTTTTATTTGTCTGAATGTTTCCAGAATCTATGTAGTAGACAAAAACATTCGGCTTCGTTTTCCTGTATATACTGTTCTTTCTGTACCCACAAACAAACCATGTTGTTACAAAAAGCCATAGTAGCACGTGACCCGTGCTCAAGAATAAATCGTGAAAAACGTAGTAGTACGTGTCCCGCATGCAATGTGTTAGCAATATAGATGAATCAATCAACTATCATTACCATGAAAGAAAGAATTTAAATCATTATTCTTAAAATCTAATGTTTAAAAATAGAACATGTACTTAAAATTTAATTATATAACAAATGTAATTACACATAATAGAACATTGACTTTTGAATCTATTTCTTAAACAAAATGAACTGCTGTGCGTACAAAACATATTGTTCAGAAATATTTCTGTGTATATATGTCGAAAAAATATTAACTGTATGTTTATTAGTTAATTATGAGAAAATGTACGTATTTGAAACTACTATAATTCTATCCTTATAGTGTAATAAATAAAACATATTGTAAAAAAGTAACAAAAAGATTCTTACTGTCAGAAATTGTATATTAAATACTTTCAATTTACTATATGTAAATATTAAATTTAATAGACATAATTTATAAGTGATATAATATGATCTTCATTGGAATATCAGTATATTTCCTATAGTCTTTATGTATTCCCCTAAAAATATTCTAACATTATATATATATATATATATATATATATATATATATATATATATATGTATGTATGTATATATATATATATACATATATATATATATATATATATATATATATGTATATATATATATATATATATATATATATATATATATATATATGTATATATATATATATATGTATATATATATATGTATATATATATGTATATATATATATATATATATATATATATATATATATATATATATATATATATATATATATATATATATATATATATATATATATATATATATATATATATATATATATATATATATATATATATATATATATATATATATTTATATATATATATATATATATATATATGTATATATATATATATTCCATAAGTATTATATTTTAAATGCAAGCACAAAAAGTGCGATTCTATATAAAGTTGGTTATAAAATGTAAATTGTATTAAATAGAAAAATAAACAAAGTTAAAATAAATAACTTTATTGAATTGTCCCAATTTAATAATCTTACAAGCAATATTATCACCCAAAACCATGAACAATTAACCAGAAGTCACCCTCCCAGTAAATAACTGTTTTTCTCCGAATTATTCGTTTAGTACTGGTATTTGTCATAATGAAAATGTGTGAGGGACGATAACTCATGAAACATTCTCCAGGTTGTAACACCGCATTAAAACTGTATTAAAAGCTTTAGACACAATATAACAGTTAATTTAATGAATGTGTTGCAGAATAAAATGAATTAAAAATGTTTATTTTATTTCAGTGAAACCTACTAGAAATGATTACATTTAAGGTCGAGAGATATTATGTAGCAAGCTATCAATATTAGATTTCATAAAGTGTGCTGTAAAAGAGTTTATGTGTTTGGAGTTTAGGTTAGATCATTAGTTTTATAAAAATTTCTTCATGCGTTCAGTTTGTAACTACTTGTAATAGAGAAGTAGTAGAGAGAGTAATTTAAGATAATTGATGATTTAATGGAATGCTCAAGGATAGATTCTTTGAGGTTTCTTCTTCTTTCAAAGCACTACAATCTGCTGCAGGCCAAGACTGTCTCTAAAATTTCTTCCATCTGGAACCATTCTTTCGCTACTGTTCTCCACTTCTTAACTCCAATTTCATGCAGTGTTTTCACAACCAAATCAATCCACCTGGTGTTTGGTCTGTCTATTTTCCTTTTTCCATCAACTTTTTGAAATGTAACATTTTTGTTGGGTATAATTCATTGCATCTATAAATGTGTCCCAACCACTTTAATTGGTAATTCTTTATAGTTTTCACAATATTCGGTTATCCGAATTTAGAGTATAGTTCATGATTATAACGGATTCTCCTTACATTATTTTCTTTAAGAGCTCCAACTATTTTTTTAGTGTTTTTCGTTCAAATATTAACAGCTTATTTTCCCCAGGTTTGTTCATAGTCTTTTACTCGCTTCCATACATAATTATTGGCTTTACTAAGGTTTTGTAAAGATTAATTTCAGTTTTTATGCCTAAGTGTTTTGATTTAAAGTGATTTCTCAGTAAGTAATAACATTTGTTTGCCATATTTAATCTGTTTCTATCTTTGATGATTAATGTCAGTAATAAAGATCCAAACTATATTGGTAAGTAGGTTACCTATAGTTCCTCGGTGTATGCTGGGTAACAATTTATGTTTAGTCTTCTCTGTTTGGATGATAAACTTCGACTAAATTTTTTACAAATGCTCTGTTTGCGGTTTTGATTGTCGAAAGACAAAAATTAAATCCTATTTTGTCTACTAGAGTATATGATATGTAATATCATAGGGCAAAGGAAGAAAAAGCGTGGTTAGCCAAAATGTATATTGTAACCACATACTAAGAAGAAGAGTGAAGTTAACTGTAAATTGTAAGCATAGCGTCCGTATCTGTCGGGGTCAAGACGAGCGTTTGTTAAAGCGGACTTTTTTACTTTTAAGACACTGAACAATTGAAAACGACAGTATTGTACAAATAATAGTCTTCTTCAGGCACGATTTGTTGGAGTGTCGTTTATCAACGCACCGACAGAAAGGAATTATGCTTTGTGTGACGGAGTCTGCCAGGCGCTATGAGCTATTCGGTTACTCAAAGGACTAGTGTTAAAAAGGGAGAGGATAGATCTGCCATAAAGCCGAGGCTTCCTGTTTGAAGAAGAAAGAAGCGGGAGGAACTCTCAGGAATCTTAGAGAGTTAGTTGATCTAGAATGATCCTCTCTTTGAATGAAAAGTTGCATCCACAGAGAGTTAAATTTTCTTGAAATATTTCTCTTCTAAATAAATCAAATTTTGTTAAGTTTTAAACATCTAAGACACTAGTCATTTCATCATCAAGTCTGCTTCATTGCTGAGACATACCCAAAATGACTAGGGTGTGACTGACTACAGGAAGTAGAAAGATATCAAGTGCTCGACGATCTTATTTAAATAATGCACCATTATTTTAAATCTAATTAAGTATATCTTTATTGGTATCTCTTGCAGAACCACTCTCTCTATATATAAATCAGAATGGCTTCTGATTTTTTTAGTAATTGCATTGATTCAAAACACATTCCATGGCAGTCACGTTCAGGATATTGCTTTACTTATAACCAGGATATTCAGTATCCAAACAGCAGTAAGTTACATCAGTTTATACCAGGTAACAATGATGATAAAAATAAATTGCACGTAAATCTGTCAATATTTACATATTTCCTTTATTATACTGAATTTTTAAAGATAATTTACGTATGTTATTTATGTTGCTACAAATTTCATTTAGAAATAATATGTGTTATAAGTATAGCTTAAAATATCAGTATAAGATAAAATATTATGAGATAGTCATGAAACTATTCAAGTACTAATTATAATTTATTGTATGATAAACGTATTATTTGGCCTAGAGAATTACAGTTCTAAGAAACTTGACTTAGAAGGGGTAATTAAAATTGAATGGTTGTATCATTTATATTTTACTGTTTTTGCAAATTTGAACCTAAAACATTTGTAAAATATATTCAGTTCTAAAAATAAAAATATTTAATTGGTTTTCTAAGACTGTAACTTTTGAGTAACATTTTAAGTATATCATAAACGGAAAGGATGACAATGTTAAGGATCATTGGTTAAACTTTGTTTTGAAACAGTTGCATGTGCCATTATAGTAAAATTCCTAAAAAATCTTAGTCTTCACTTAAACATACATTAGTTTTCAGTATTGGCTTAAGACAATTGAAATATTATATGAACATAAAACTGGGAAAAACTAAAAACTAATAAAACACCCATCGTTAGGAATTCTTTATGTCATCCTTGCAAACTTCCATAGGAATTTTGCATTCTTTATAAAATTAAATATTAGTAATAAGTACTAACTAAAATATCACTAATATGAAACAATAGAGTGGATAAAAAATAGTTTCATATGTTACGGGAAGTATAATAAAAAAATGAAAATCTTTTCAAATAAAATAACTTTTATTTTTTCTGTGTCGCTTAGCAACCTTCCTATAAAATAACTATCCATGATATAAATATATTTTATAACGCTATTTTTTAATATGACTCTAGTTAAAAAACATTATTACACATGTTTCAGGGATGATAAAACCCACTTGAGAAAATCTTTCGGGAACCTACAAGGGAAGTTCTTTTTCTGTACTAACAATAGAAAAAAAAATCTTTATTGAACGAAAAAGAAAGAGAAAGAACCCTTTTAAACGAAAAAACAGAACAAAAATGTACCCAAGAGTCTTCTTTCTGTAAATGTCGATTGGTTCTGTTGATACTCAAAGGTCTGTTAAACTTATGTTTCAAAGATATTATTTTCCTTCATTCTTTTTTGCTGCTGTTATAACCATGAGCAAAGAACTGATCAAACGATTCTTAATGGTTGTAGAGAAATACAATAATGACTTTTAAATTATTTTAAAATTTACAGTAAGGTTTTTTATGGTAACTGTCTATAAAGGATAATGGATCTTTCATACGATACATATTAATTAATGCAACAATTAAATCAGTTTTAGTAGTGATACATTTGTTTTTTTAACTACATCAGTTGTTTGATATTGTTAGTACTGGGAAAGTTTTATAGCGCAAAGAATCGTAATGCACAAAAGACAATATTTCTTAAGGGAAATAAACCTCTAAGATTTATCAATTTAATGACATTAATAGAAAGTTTTCAATTAAATCCTTATATCTTTGATTTGTATAAAATGTCCAAAAGATTTTTTTTAATCAACTCTAAATGAGATATATACAACCAGAGTAATTATATCTATGGTTTCTCTAAAATGTTCAAAAGAATTTTTGTACAATCAACTCTAAATGTGATATACACAACCACAGTAATTATATCTATGGTTTCTTTAAAATGGTCAAAAGAATTATTGTATAATCAACTCTAAATGAGATACACACAACCACAATAATTATATCTATAGTTTCTTTAAAATGTTCAAAAGATTTTTTGTATAATCAACTCTAAATGAGATATATACAACCAGAGTAATTGAATCTATGGTTTCTCTAAAATGTTCAAAAGAATTTTTGTACAATCAACTCTAAATGTGATATACACAACCACAGTAATTATATCTATGGTTTCTTTAAAATGGTCAAAAGAATTATTGTATAATCAACTCTAAATGAGATACACACAACCACAATAATTATATCTATGGTTTCTCTAAAATGTTCAAAAGAATTTTTGTATAATCAACTCTAAATGAGATATACACAACCACAGTAATTATATCTATGGTTTCTTTAAAATGTTCAAAAGAATTTTTGTATAATCAACTCTAAATGAGATATACACAACCACAGTAATTATATCTATGGTTTCTTTAAAATGTTTAAAATAAATTTTGTATAATCAACTATAAATGAGATATACACAACCACAGTAATTATATCTATGGTTTCTCTAAAATGTTCAAAAGAATTTTTGTATAATCAACTCTAAATGAGATATACACAACCATAGTAATTATATCTATGGTTTCTTTAAAATGTTGAAAATAATTTTTGTATAATCAACTCTAAATGAGATATACGCAACTACAGTAATTATATCTATGGTTTCTTGAAAATGTTCAAAATAATTTTTGTATAATCAACTCTAAATGAGATATACACAACCACAGTAATTATATCTATGGTTTCTTTAAAAAGTTCAAAAGAATTTTTGTATAATCAACTCTAAATGTGATATATACAACCAGAGGAATTATATCTATGGTTTCTTTAATATGTTCAAAAGAATTTTTTTATAAATGAGTTATAATACTATAAATGAGTTACACAACCACAGTAATTATATCTATGGTTATCTATGGTTATATCTATCGTATATCTTTAAAAGGTTTAAAAGAAATTTTTGCATAATTTACTCTAAATGACATATATACAACCAGAGTAAAACAATTCTACTCTTTGTTATAGAATAAAAATGTTTTTGAGTTGAGATGAAAGGAATAAAAATTTCGCCGGATATCGGATATTTGGAGTCTATTGTCTATAGGATAAGAATATCCGGGTATTTTTTATTGTGTATCCGGTGCTAAATTTGTTTCGTTATATTTTTTTCCGGAAATTAATTTCTTTGTAATCTTGTTGTTTTACCGGATTGTATTGATATATCATATGAAATATAAGAAACTATAATATTTTATTTAAAAAGAGCGTTTTAAATACAATTAAATGTCATTTGCAAAGAATATAGATAAATATTATTTAATAAAAATAGTATACAGAAATATTATTAGCCAATCAATTATACAAAATTACAGAGTAGAATTACACAGAATTATTACATATTATAGAAATATTTAATATACATAATTTTTTATTATTATATATAATAAATATTGCTTTTTATATATTATTATACTGACAAGAAAGAAGTATGTAATAAGTGGACATAATTTTTTTATCAACCAATAAACCAAATTATGTTTCTTTTTCAATTTTTTATATATCATCCAGTCAATTCTGTTTTAAATTTAAAAATTTTAACAAAATTAGTATTCGTTATATTTTATTCTGGAAATTTATATCCTTGTAATCTTGTTGTTT
>CM063510.1:5571711-5576711 GCA_032207245.1 Pardosa pseudoannulata | reverse complement strand
ATATATATATATACAAATATATAATATAATAAATATATTTAATATATTAAAAATATAAATATAAAATAATATATATATATATTAT
This sequence comes from Pardosa pseudoannulata, assembly GCA_032207245.1. Taxonomy (NCBI): domain Eukaryota; kingdom Metazoa; phylum Arthropoda; class Arachnida; order Araneae; family Lycosidae; genus Pardosa; species Pardosa pseudoannulata. Next base: position 5,576,626 of record CM063510.1, on the reverse strand, counting down.
ATATAATACATATATATAAAATATCTTACAAATATATAATATATTTATATATATAAATAACATTGTTATTTTATATTATATCTTTAATATTTATAATATATTATAAAAAATAAAAATATTTTATATATATTATAATATATTATATAAATATATATAAAAATAAATGTTTTAAATATAATATGATTTTTGCAAGGATAAATAAAAAGTTAATTTTAAATCTATATTGATTTTAAACAAACTTACCTCTGCAGTTTATGATGTAAAAACTATTTTTTAATTATTAAATTTTTCCAAAATCTATGTAGTTAAAAAACATTTGGCTTGTTTTCCTGTAATTGCCTTATTTTTGTAAAAACAAAAATTGTTACACTAAATTTTTTAGTAATGAGACATCAATCGTCAGAAATTCTAGTACTTGTTATAAATTGTTAAAAACACAAACAAAATCATATATAAATATGTACAGTTACAATATACATAATTGTATACTTTACCAATATTTAGATTTCTCTCTATTCAGCCTATTGTATTCGGGTTATCATCTTCACTGAAAAACTTAATGTCTAATATGATCTATAAACACCTGCAATTTCAGACTAGTTCATCATTTTTTTATTCTCCAGAAATTTATAAATTGTACACTAAAGGTTTTGCTAAATAGTGTTTTCACATATACTTATGGATACATATGTAAAACATTTATGTTTATATTAACTGTATACATAAAGCAATTTAATAGTGAAATACACTTACGTTTGAAATTTAATTTCATTTACACAAACTGCAAATGTCCAGGTATATTTCCGGATAAACTTATATTGATTATAAAATGCGTTATTTATTTCAACTAAACTAACAAATCTATTTAAAATTTTATCTAGGCATTTTTGGTTATTAGGAACATTTCGATTTCTGAACATGAATCCCTGTCAAATTAATATTTTATGATAAGGGGTTAGGATACCTTGGATAGTGTTAAAAATGTGAAAAAGTTGCAGGTAAAATTACAAGTGTTAAAGCAAATGTATTATATAAAAAGTTAAAATCAAACTGTTTTGAGATATAAAATAATAATTGTATCCTACATTACTTAATTAAACTTAAACTTTAAATTTATTAATTAAAATTAAAATTTTAAATACAAAAATACATATAATTGAAAAAGAAAATAAAATAAGAATGTTCTTCATAATAAAATCAGAAAGTATGCCCATCACAAAGAAATTGTGATAAAATTGTATGGATATTGTGATAAAATTACATATCAATGTATTATTTGAGTTAAAAATAAGATTATTTGTAAAAATTTTTGATAAAATTAAAGAAATCTTCTGTAAAAAATAAAAAATAAAAATTTTCAATTTTTTAAATATACTTTTAAGGATAAAAACAAATAAAAATTCTAAATCTTACTTTTTTCTAATTTTATTTTGACTATAATACAGAAACGCATAAGCAGTGAAAATTTTAGATTATACCATATATTTTTTAAATAACACTGCAAACAAACTGAAAATTTATATTATATAAAAATTTAAAATTAAAGGTTTTGTGTTATAAAATAATTATTGTTGTGCATATTATTTAAATAAATTGAAACTTTAAATTTTTAAATTAAAATTAAAATTTTAAATTCAATAATTAAAATTTTAAATACATATAATTGTAAAAGAAAATAAAAGGAGAATGTCCTGCATAATAAAATCAAAAAGTATGCATATCACAAAGAAATTGGGATAAAATTATACATATATGAATGTATTATGTGAGTTAAAAATAAGATTATTTGTAAAAAGTTTTGATAAAGTTGAAAAATTTTACTGTAAAATATAAAAAATAAAAAATTTCATTTTTTAAATATACTTTTAAGGGAAAATATAAATAAAAATTCTAAATATTATATTTTTCTGATTTTAGATTGAATGTAATACAGAAACGCATAAGCAGTGAAAATTTTATAAGATCATTCCATATTTTAAATAACACTGCAAACAAACTGAAAATTTGTCATTTTATGTAAAAGCATATCAAAGTTTTTCCCGCAATGTAGTTCACAAATAGGTAGACTAATTTAAAATGCCATAACACAAGAAATAATTGAAATTTTTTAATGCGGTGTATTGTATAGTGTTCAGAAAGGATTAAAGAATTAGGATAAATATATATCTCAAAATTGATTTTTTAAAGCAATGCAAAGCTTTTCCACCAATGTAGTCCGGAAGTATGTAGACTAATTTAAAGTGCCATAACACAAGAAATAATTGAAATTTTTTATGCGGTGTATTGTATAGTGTTATGGAAGGATTAAAGAATCAAGATAAACATACATCTCAAAATCGGTTTTTTTAAAGAATTTCAAAGCTTTTCCACCAATGTAGTCCGCAAGTAAATAGATTAATTTAAACTGCCATAATATAAGAAATAATTGAAAATATTTAATGCGGTGTATTGTATAGGGTTCAGAAAGGATTAAAGAATCAGGATATATAAACATCTCAAAATCGATTTTTTTCAAAGTTTAACATTTTAATTATAAACCTAATAAGTAATTATGTTTTTCGGTGATGTATATTGAAAATTATAAGAATCATTATTATATACATCTATCATTTTTTAAATAATATTTTTTACACTATTACATGTTAATTAATTATATTTTATTTGAAATTATATAATAAATTATATACAGATTTATATATAACATAATATTATATATCACAGCAAAATTATTATAAATAGCAATAGGTAACGTTTAATACACTAATACAGTGTAGTAATATTATACGTTTCAAGGAATACAAGATCGATGACTAACCATATAATATGTCTCACCTACGAATTCAATCAATGTTAGTAGTTAACCATGAGTTAAATTAAACAGGTTTAATTCGATTTACTATACAACTCATTCATCAAACTTATGCTGGTTTGATGCCTAATGTATTTAATATTGCATCAAAGGGAAAAAATAGTTATTATATTGAAATTAGTTATTATATAAATAGTCAAGTAGTAATCAATAGCTCACATTTGAGTTCTTTATGACAAATGTAAAATGAACTGAATTATATAAATTTCTATGTCTGTAACAGTATCTTTGAAATTTATTTTATGTTTACATGTGAACATCTATATCCGTCTACGTATATATATGTCTATCATTCTCTCCCTCTGAAAAAATACATACACACACACGCACGCACACACACACACACACACACACACACACACACACACATATATATATATATATATATATATATATATATATATATATATATATATATATATATATTATATATTATATATATATATATTTAAATTATATATTATATATATATATATATATTTGTGTTTGTGTGTGTTAGATTACACATTCATTACCTGTAAAATTAAAACTAAAACTAGCCCAAATTATCTTTGCTAGAGTAGCCTCCCCAAATTTGATGCTCGGTTACATTTCATTTTCTTTCAATGTTGCACTTTCGCTTCCTACGTTAGTTCGTAGCAATTTGTTAAAAACTTGATAACCACAGATCCACAAAAATGCATATCCCCCCCTAAAATTGAAAGTAAAATATTCCTATGTTTTTAGCTGTTAAATTAGTCGTTAAATATATCGATTTATGGTTTAGTACTCTGAAAATTTCAAAATTAGGTGTTGATTGCATCATACGGAGAAAGTAAGGCTAGAATTGGATAAAATAGGAAAAATTAGTACAAACTAGAATTTATCGGCGGGAAAAACAGTCTACACATTTATATTGAGGTTCTTGTGTTCTTAATGATATGAAAAAATAAATAATTAATTACAATAAATAAGTTATTACAGATGAGTTGCAGGAATTCCGAAATTTTTTCATGAATGAATGTATAAAATTATTACACTTACTAGTTAACATAATATTTTTTTCCTTGAAATTTTATAAAACATTTTATAGCTTACTTAAAAAATTACATCTTGAATGCATTTTACTCAAAAATTAGATTCAAATTGTACAGTTGTCTTCTAAATGTGTCCTGTTGTTGTAGAAACCTTTTGCAATATTATTATCTACTCCAAAGCATTAAGTATACGAATAAATAATTGATAGGGAATTAGTATTACTTCTTCAGTAACACTTTCATATAACTAGTGATTAATTCATTTCCATCGTTATTAATACCACTTACTGCCTTGAATTTTGAATACCACATTTGTAAAAATCAACTAATATTATTCTGAGTAGTCTCTTAAATATTTCAAAGTTTAATATTTTGCCCTCGTAAATAAATTATCATTAATCTATTTCAAGCTTAAACCATCTATATCATGCTAGAAAATAAAGCACCTTATATTTGTCTAAAGCATTTCTCCACGGTTAGTAATAGTTTTCATGCATGAATAAGATTTTATAAACTATTAATCTAGATCGCAGTTTCTGTATAACTGCACATTTCGAGGAATCTCAAATCAATTTCTTGCCACGTAATCTCTCTCTCACTAAGTCAATTACAGTTACTAGTTATTACTGAATTAAATTAAAGAGGTTTATTCGATTTATATGGAATTCCATTCTTATCAAATTCATGCTACATTGATTTCAATGCTTCCAGTGAAATTTTATTGCAGTGTTAGAATGTGAAGATAGGATAAGATTATGAAGTAAGTAAAATATACAGAAGATGAAAATGGAGGAAAATTAAATATCTGTAAAATACATCTTTTGAAGAGGTTTATTTGATTTACACAGAACTTCATTCTTAGCAGATTCATGCTACATTGATTTCAATGCTTCTAGTGAAGTTTTATTGTAGTGTTGAAATGTGAAGATAAGATAATATTGGGAAGTAAAAAAAAATATACAGAAGATGAAAATAGAGGAAAAGTAAATAGCTGTAAAATACATCATTTGAATTAAATTAAAGAGGTTTA
>CM063510.1:5541711-5566711 GCA_032207245.1 Pardosa pseudoannulata | reverse complement strand
TATATTGATATAATCAATTGTTTATATAAACAATGACAGTACGTAAATAATTCACATGTTTCAATGTTTTAATAGCAATACTGTGCATGATAAATTTTCATATAGAAGTTGTTTAAAATATTTTATAAAATATTGTCTCCTATTTATTTTCTTTATGACTAATGTAAAGACAAATTAAATTATATTGATATAATCAATTGTTTATATAAACAATGACAGTACGTAAATAATTGACATGTTTCATTGTTTTAATAGCAATACTGTGCATGATAAATTTTCATATAGACAATTCTATGAAGTTGTTTAAAATGTTTTACAAAGTATTGTCTCCTATTTATTTTCTTTCTGACTAATGTAAAGACAAATTAAATTATATTGATATAATCAATTGTTTATATAAACAATGACAGTACGTAAATAATTCACATGTTTCATTGTTTTAATAGCAATACTGTGCATGATAAATTTTCATATAGACAATTCTATGAAGTTGTTTAAAATGTTTTACAAAGTATTGTCTCCTATTTATTTTCTTTCTGACTAATGTAAAGACAAATTAAATTAGATTGATATAATCAATTGTTTATATAAACAATGACAGTACGTAAATATTTCACATGTTTCATTGTTTTAATAGCAATACTGTGCATGATAAATTTCCATATGGACAATTCTATAAAGTTGTTTAAAATGTTTTACAAACTATTGTCTCCTATTTATTTTCTTTATTACTAATGTAAAGAGAAGTTAAATTATATTGATAGAACCAATTGTGTATTGGAACAATGACAGTAAGTAAATAATTGACATGTTTCATTGTTTGAATAGCAATACTGTGCATGATAAATTTTCATATAGACAATTCTATGAAGTTGTTTAAAATGTTTTACAAAGTATTGTCTCCTATTTATTTTCTTTATGACTAATGTAAAGACAAATTAAATTATATTGATATAATCAATTGTTTATATAAACAATGACAGTACGTAAATAATTCACATGTTTCATTGTTTTAATAGCAATACTGTGCATGATAAATTTTATATAGACAATTCTATGAAGTTGTTTAAAATGTTTTACAAAGTATTGTCTCCCATTTATTTTCTTTATGACTAATGTAAAGACAAATTATTTTATATTGATAGAAACAATTGTTTATTGGTACAATGACAGCACGTAAAGAATTCACATGTTTTATTTCTTTAATAGCAATACTGTGAATGATAAATTTTCATATGAAGTTGTTTAAAATATTTTACAGAGTATTGTCTCCTATTTATTTTCTTTATGACTAATGTAAAGGCAAGTTAAATTATATTGATGAAAACAATTGTTTATTGGAACAATCATACAAAGTAAATAATTTACATGTTTTATTATTTTAATAGCAATACATGATAAATTTTCATATGGACAATTCTATGAAGTTGTTTAAAAGCATTTTTCATTTAATAAATTTGGAAATTTAAACACTTTTTAAATGAAATATATCTTGTGTACTTGATAAAAATGTCAAACAGAAAACATATAGATATAAACTAAATCAATCACTCCTAATGAATTTAATCGAATTCAATTAAACAAGTATAATTCATTTCACTTGACATATTTCCCATCAAATTAATGCTACATTGATTTAATGCATCTAGTTCAGTTTTAATGCTACGTTACACTGTGAAGTATGTTTTATGAGTTATTGGTTTACATTTATTTTCGTTATGACAAATGTCAGTACCAGTCCAATTACTTCGTTAGAAACAATTTATTGGGACATTGATTTTATGAAAAGAGCTCCATTGTGTTTGTTTTATTGAAATTCCTGCACTTAATAACTTTAGTTGAGATAATTGTTTACTGATATTTATATAAATCTGTTGTTTATTTAATAAATTTTATAGTTTAAATGTACTTATAAACAGGAAGTTTGTTTAGGTTATAAACTGATTTAAGAAGTATTGGTCCCTCTTTCTAAATTAAGGACACCAACATTGTTTTGTTTTCCTAGGAAGTAGGGATGGCTGACTTTCTACTTCTACCATAACTAGCTTATAACCCGTCATATGACGGAATCAGAAAAAAAATTAAGTTTTCAGAATTGTAAAGTACCCCATAAAGCAGGTAATAATTTTTTTTTGGCTGTGAATTATCTCGAACACACTCCTCTAAAGTCTTCCGATACTGTAGAATCACGTTGAATTCCTTTAGTCAAACCATGGGGTTATGTAAAAAAAAATCAAACACATAAACGAACAAACTTCTTTTCAAAGATATATAACTTAAAATCTAGATATTTATAAATCCGTGAAATAGACTCCTATACTTTTATGAAAATAATTTGTTGTTAATACCGGTGACAAAATTTTCAATGCAACAAAAAATAATCGATTATTAAATTTGAAATTATCACATATGTACCTAATTTATTATTTAATCCAAATATAAAAGAAAATTATTTATTAATATATAAGTTCAGTGATAAAACATATAAAAATAATGCAGACGATATTTAAAAAAATAAAAATAGGAAATGATTAAATGAGATAGTTAAGGAATTACGTCATAATGCTATAAAATGTTACTATTACCTATTTACTTTATGATAAATTGATAAATTTAATCACCTGCTCTTAACCGGGAAATATAGGGCTTGAAATATCTGTATTAAACTCTCGAAATGGGGGGAAGGTTTGGATTTCGAAAGTTTTACGGACGACAGTATTTGTAGCTGTGATATAAAGCAGGATTATGCCAATTTATTTTAGAATCGGATTAATAATTTAGGAGAAGATAAACTTTACTTGGTTTGAATTTTGCTAACTCTAAATCATCAAGAATACAATATGGATGCCTTTATAAATTCCAGGTCCAGCCGTTTAATAATAAATTCGAGAACAGACGAATAGATAACTTAGGCTATTATTATATAGGCGATAAAATATTTTAAAAAGTTGTATCGGGGAATGCTTAGCAGGCAAATATCCCCGCGTTGTTAGCTCTTCTTTCTTGCTTCCATCAAAATGACAGGATGAAGTTTAACACTTAATTTCTCGTGTCAGTGATATTTCCGGACAGAAGTGTTCCTAAGTAACACGCCAAAATCATTAAAACAATATTTTTCTTATGCAAAGAATCATGTTTATTTCTCAGTATATACAACCGATAGCCTCACCAGGCTATTTTTAATGTGATAGATGAATTTTTTTTAACCTCGTACCTTATTTACAATACTATTATACTAATATAATTATTTACAGATATTTAATATACCAGATACCATTGCAAGAAGATGCCGCCCAAGATTAGAGAATAATCCTAAGCGTTTGATTGAAAAGAATGTTATTAGACAGTTACCTCGTTCTGATAAGAAACGGTAACAATCATCATAAGTTCTAGGTTAATTGTCAAGTGTCTAATCAAGAGTTTTGTTTATGTATATTTACTTTAGCATGTTATGTATGAAGTCACCTTCATGGTATTAATATAATATTCTTGATAACTCTAATTTAACCAACCCCGCAGTTACTAGAATTATTCTACCAATAAAGATACACATGTCCGCTTTTTATCAGGAGGGACGAGAACTAAGAATGGAAAACTCCGACGTTAGTGTACACAAACAAGAAAGGGTGAAAGGGAGGAAAAAAAAGGTTTGAATTCAGGTTCTCTCCGATTTCACACTGGCTTCTTTTCCTTCCTTTTTTTATTTTATTTACTTTATTTTTTATTTATCTAAAAATATAAAAAAAAAACCTTAAACGTGTTGAAAACATGAAACTGACCATATAATCGGTAACAAGAAAAAGAAAATGACTGTATAAGTGGTGCGCTTTAACACGTGTTCCCAATTAAATTAGACCGGACTTTAGAAAACTAACCTTATAAACGGGTGACCATATAGCAGGTACTGACTGTATTATACTTTTAATAAAATTCTCTTTCAATTTTTTTAAAATTAATTTTTATATATCTCTCGTCAAAACTTTTAATTATTTCCCGTATCCATACTATATCCCACTTGGTATCCGCAAAAAGTTTCTTCTAGTCGAATATGTTCATCAAATATTTTCAAAGTCCCGAATCTATTGCACGTGGTATCCGCAAAAAGCTACAAAAATTTTCTAAGTGTCGAATATGTCCAAAAAGTTCCACATATTTTCTGTATCCCTCGTCAAATTCCCGTATCCATACTATATCCCACGTGGTTTCCACAAAAAGTTACAAAAATTTTCTAAGTCCCGAATATATCCCCCGTGGTACAAGCACGTGGTACAAAAATGCTCGAAAAAATTCTAAGTCCAAAAAAAAACATGGCCGCACTTCCGGTGGCGGCCATGACACTTAAGCCCCGCCCCCTATGACGTCACTGAAGCCCCGCCCCCTGTGACATCACTTCCGCCTCATGGTTTACCCTGCTTACAATTTTTTATATTTTATTTATTAATCCAATTATTAATTTTTCATATTTTAAGCTTAAAATAAACCCAAATAGTTACATATAGAAATGAATACATATAGTATGCATACACATAGTTTTATATAATTTTCTTGAATAAAAGTTTTATCACCGTTTTTCTCAAAATTATGTGATTGTTAAAGTTTAAAAAACACATTAATGAATTATTAACATTGAAATAGATTAACTATGTACTTGTGTAATTGAGACTAATTTAAGAAATATTAATTGAGGGAGTGACTATTTATAAGCCAATCAAAATTTCTTTATTTAATCCATTACTTTTTGAAGTATAAAAGGTGACTCTTAACATTTGTCACTTACTGATCTTTTTGGTTCTTAACTTTGAACGTTTGACAAAAGCAAAGACATTTCTCTCTATAGACGATGAAACAAAATTCTGAACTGAGTCTAGAGTAGCAGAAATTCTTATATAGCTCTAAGGGAATATTTTTAGAGAAGTAGATGCAATATATATATATATATATATATATTTATATATATATATATATATATATATATATATATATATATATATATATATATATATATATATATATATATATATATATATATATATATATATATATATATATATATATATATATATATATATATATATATATATATATATGTATGTATATATATATATATATATATATATATATATATATATATATATATATATATAATATATATATATATATATATATATATATATATATATATATATATATATATATAATATATATATATATATATATATATATATATATATATATATATATATATATATATATATATATATATATATATATATATATATATATATATAATATATATATATATTATATATATATATATATATATATATATATATATATATATATATATATATATATATATAATATATATATAATATATATATATATATATATATATATATATATAATATATATATATATATATATATATATATATATATATATATATAATATATATATATATATATATATATATATATATATATATATATATATATATATATATATATATATATATATATATATATATATATATATATATATATATATATATATATATATATATATATATATACATATATATATATATATATATATATATATATATATATATATATATATATATATATATATATATATATATATATATATATATATATATATATATATATATATATATATATATATATATATATATATATATATATATATATATATATATATATATATATATATATATATATATATATATATATATATATATATATATATATATATATATATATATATATATATATATATATATATATAACTATTGGACAGAATTATCCTTTATTGTTGCAAATATACACTCATTATAATTATTAACGAAAACTAGTTTTCACGTTCTTTTTTTTAACAATCAAATTTAGCTTTTTTCTCTATTATATATTGATTTCCATAAATAAATATATTATGCAGTTCTAGAGCATAAACTATGATATTGTTATAGTTTATGATGTAGAATGTTTTGTTATAAATGTATTCATAATAGTGTAAAGAAATTACTGCTGTTAAAAGTTCCAACTAGGTACATAATTTAGTGTTTATATTATAATTATTAATGAAAACAAATTTTCATTTTCAATTTTTTAACAATCTAATTTACCTACTTTCTCTCTTATATATTAGCTTCCATAAATAAAAATATTGAAGCAGTTCTAGAACATAAACTATGACATGGTTGGAGTGTGTCGTTATAAATTTATTCATAATATTCTAAAAAAATTACTGCTGTTAACAGTTTCAACAAGGCACATAATTTAGTGTTTATATTATAATTATTTATGAAAACTAATTTTCACTTTCCTTTTTTTAACAATCAAACTTAGATGCTTCTTTCTCTGTCTTAAAATATTTTCCTTAAATAAATATATTGCAGCAGTTCTAGAACATAAACTATGACATGGTAGGAATGTTTCGTTATAAATTTATTCATAATAGTGTGAAGAAAATATTACTGTTAACCGTTCCAACTAGGCACACAATTTAGTATTTTTATTATAATTAGTAATGAAAACTAATTTTTTACTTCTTTTTTTAACAATCAAATTTAGCTACTCTCTCTCTTATATATTAGTTTCTATAAATAAATATATTGCAGGAAGTCTAGAACATAAACTATAACATAGTTGGGGTGCTTCTTTATAAATTTATTCTTGATAGTCTAAAGAAATTACTGCTATTAACAGTTTCAACTAGGCATACAATTTATTTTTTATATCATAATTATTAATGCAAACTAATTTTCACTATCTTTTTTTTAACAATCAAATATAGTTACTTTCTCTCTTATATATTAGCTTCCATGAATAAGTATACTACAGCAGATTTAGAATATAAACTATGACATGGTTGTAGTGTTTCGTTATAAATTTATTCATAACAGTTTAAGAAGGTTCTGCTGTTAATAGTTCCAGTTAGGCACACAATTTACTGTTTATATTATAATTATTAATAAAAACTAATTCTCACTTTCCCTTTTTAACAATCAAATTTAGGTACTTTCTCTCTTATATATTACTTTCTATAAATATATATATTGCAGCTGTTCTAGAACATAAAATATGTCATGGTTGGAGTGTTTCGTTATAAATTTATTCCTAATACACTAAAGAAATTGCTGTTGTTAACAGTTACAACTAGGCTCACAGTTTAATGTTTCATACAAACAAATGATCCATTCCTATTTTTTACTTTTGAATTTAGCTTTAAGTCTTATATTTAGTTTCAACGTAAGTTGAAACTAAAGTTACGAATCACATCAATGACCTATTAACATCAAAATAGATTAAATATGTACTTGTGTAAATGAGACTAATATGAGACAAATTTATTAAGTGAGTGACTATTTTTAAGCCAAACAAAATTTCTTTACTTAATCCATTCCTTTTTGAAGCATAAAGGGTGACTCTTAACTTTTGTTACTGCATGAACATTTTAATTCTTAACTTTGAACATTTAACAAAAGCAAAGACATTTGTCTCTATATGAGGTGAAACAAAATTCTGAACTGAGTCTAGAGTATCAGAAATTCTTATATAACTTTAAGGGAATATTTTTGGAAAAGTAGATGAAAGATATATATTCCTACTGGCCATATGTGTTCTTAGTTGTTTCAAATAGACAAGCTTTATAATTATTAATAAACACTTATCTTCTCTTTCCTCTGTACAACAATCAAACTTAGCTACCTTCTCTCTTATATATTAGTTTTCATAAATAAATATATTGCAGCAGTTCTAGATCACAAATAATGCCATGGTTGCAGAGATTCGTGATAAATTTATTCATAATAGTCTAAAGAAATTACTGCTGTTAACAGTTTCAAATAAACAAACAATTTAGTATTTATATTATAATTATTAATGAAAACTAATTTTCACTTTCCTTTTTTTTATCAATCAAATTTAGCTACTTTTTCTCTTATATATTAGTTTCTATAAATAAATATATTGCATTAATTCTAGAATATAAACTATGACATGGTTGGAGTGTTTCCTTATAAATTTATTCTTCATAGTCTAAAGAAATTACTGCTATTAACAGTTCCAACTAGGCACACAATTTATTGTTTATATTATAATTATTAATGAAAACAAATTTTCATTTTCAATTTTTTAACAATCAAATTTACCTACTTTCTCTCTTATATATTAGCTTCCATAAATAAATATATTGCAGCAGTTCAAGAACATAAACTATGACATGGTTGGAGTGTGTCGTTATAAATTTATTCATAATAGTCTAAAGAAATTACTGCTGTTAACAGTTCCAACAAGGCACATAATTTAGTGATTATATTATAATTATTTATGAAAATTAATTTTCACTTTCCTTTTTTTAACAATCAAACTTAAATGCTTTCTCTGTCTTATAATATTTTCCTTATATAAATATATTGCAGCAGTTCTAGAACATAAATTATGACATGGTATCAATGTTTCGTTATAAATTTATTCATAATAGTGTGAAGAAAATATTACTGTTAACCGTTCCAACTGGGCACACAATTTAGTATTTTTATTATAATTAGTAATAAAAACTAATTTTTACTTCTTTTTTTAACAATCAAATTTAGCTACTTTCTCTCTTATATATTAGTTTATATAAATAAATATATTGCAAAAAGTCTAGAACATAAACTATGACATAGTTGGGGTGCTTCTTTATAAATTTATTCTTGATAGTCTAAAGAAATTACTGCTATTAACAGTTCCAACTAGGCACACAATTTATTGTTTATATTATAATTATTAATGAAAACTAATTTTCACTATCATTTTTTCAACAATCAAATTTAGCTACTTTCTCTATTATATATTAGCTTCCATAAATAAATATATTGCAGCAGTTCTAGAACATAAACTATGACATGGTTGGAGTGTGTCGTTATAAATTTATTCATAATAGTGTAAAGAATTTACCACTGTTAAGAGTTCCAGATAGGCACACAATTTAATGTTTCATTCAAACAAATGATCAATTCCAATTTTTGACTTTTGAACTTAGCTTTAAGTCTTATATTTAGTTTCAACATAAGTTACGAATCACATCAATGAACTATTAACATCCAAATAGATTAATTATGTACTTGTGTAATTAACACTAATACGAGAAAAAATGAGTGACTATTTTTAACCAAACAAAACTTCTTTACTTAATCCATTATTTTTCGAAGCATAAAGGGTGGCACTTAACTTTTGTTACTAAATTTAGTGTTTTATACAAACAAATGAACCTTTCCTTTTTTTGACTTTATATTTACTTTCAACATACGTTATGAAATAAATATATGACAAAACGGTTTTATATAATACTTATTTTTATTAGAGCAGCACTAATAATATATCTTCTATTTCTAACATACATGATCTAACATATTATACTATTTTTGCCTTCTTATTCTACCTTACAAAGTGCTCTAAATACAGAAATGTATTGTAAAGTCTATGCATATTGTTTTCTTCCTACTCGATCATTTTTCCTAGGACGTCTTATAATGCCCAACATAAGAGCTTATAATGCCTAATATAGGAGTAGACGAGGACAAAGAATACTCACGAACAAAGGAGAAACACCCACTACAAAGAAAGCATATAAATCAGGAGTTAGTGAGAAAGGCGGGGAGAGAAGAAATAACATAACACAATTGTGAGATGACATTGAGAAAAAATATAAAAATAACATAAATAGGAGGGAAATCCTGTACGGCATTTCAGTGCTTCTATTTCTGTTACTGGCATTTAAAAGTAAATATCTTGTGTTTGAGAAAAAAAATTAATATAAAAATTAATATTTCAAAATATTACATTAATATAGTCTAGACTGCAAGTTTTCAATTTCTAAGCACGGTAGTAATAATAAATCAAACAAGTTTGTTCAAAGAAGTACTCTTATATTATTTTATTTTTAACACGAAAAAAATATTCTTTACAACGTTTCTGGTCCCTTTCTTCGAAGAAACACATAGGAAATTTGTGAACAGTTTTTACTTTGAAAAAAATATTTTAATCTGTCTAAAATCTGTGAAATATTGGTTTTTAGAATAAATTTTATTTCAAGTGTAAATATAAATTTATTTTCTATAAAACGCACTTTAAAAATTATTTTCTTGGTCAGAGAATTTCATCTTTTTAATGTGATTTATATTTTTACTGTACTTTTAAAAGCATACTATTTTAATAACAAAAAATAAATAATTGTACTTTAGTCTTCTTAAAACAAAACAATAATTCAAAAATGAGGAGAAATCTTTCACTTATGATGATTCTAAACACAGCTGATATAAAGAAAAATATATTTCTTAAAAACACCCTTAAAGAAAAACAGTTAATTGCGTATATTTTTTAACAGAACAATTCTGAAAGTTATGGTCTTAAAAGGTTTATAGAACAAAATTCAATTTTTTCTGAAACGTCTAATTTTGTATAACACTTCGTAAAATATCTGAATTTCTCTGAATTTAATGTACGGGAAAGGTAGAAGAGATCCAAATATCAGCTAGTTAAACTACAGTATATATATATATATAATATATATATATAATATATATATATATATATATATATTATATAATATATATATATATATATATATATATATATATATAATATATATATATATATTATATATATATATATATAAAATATATATATATATAAAATATATATATATATATATATATATTATATATATATATATATATATATATATATATGTATATATATATATATATATATATATATATATATATAATATATATATATAATATAAATATTATATATATATATATATATATATATATGTATAATTTAATATATGTATATATATATAATGTATATATAAATATATATGTATTATATATATTAATATACATATATATATATATAATATATATATATATAAATTAATAATATATATATATATATATATTTTAATGTATTTATATATAATGTATATATATATATATATATATAATATATTATATATATTTATTTATATATAATAATTTATATATATATATATAATAATATATATATATAATAAATATACATATATATATATATATATATATATATATATATATATATATATATATATATATATATATTATAATAATATATATAATATCAATTTTTTTCATCAGAAATAATTTTAAAATAATATAACAACAGCATTTTTTTAAAACTTTAAATATCTTATTAGATAACAATTATTTCTTCTATTAATTCTAGGAAAACTAGTATTTAATATGAAATTTTATATAATTATATGCAAAAGAAACTAATAAAGCTGGTATTTAAACCTAAACAGTATTACTTTTTTTAATTATTTTATTGGTGTATTTTATCTTAAAACAAGATTTATACAATTTTTATATAATTATTAATTAAATTGATAGATATTAAGAAAAGTGCATAATGATTGAACATCAGTATCTGCAAATTAATGATAAACTTAAAAAATAAGATATTTTTGTAGGTTAATGTTTCTCAAGCATACGAGATTATATTTAATTTTACTACTTAAATAATAAATTCCCGATACTTCTAACTGTAAAATATGTATAATATATTTCAATTACTGACATAAATGTATGCATGCATCTAGTATGTATGCATTAAAAGGATAAAAATATTAAACTACTGGTAAATCAGAATTAATTGAAAAATGTAGGACAGAAAGAGAAAAAAAGAAATTTAAAATTTCTCATGAAAATTCGAATAATTCTTATTCTAATCTTTATGTATAATATATGTACTATTTCTATACTTTGATGCTTGTTTAAAGTGCAAAAGTAAAATTAACCAAGACCTCTAATAACGATGCTTGTTTATAAGCACTGATTCTTTTATGTTATAAAAGCTTCTTTGCATAACAATGTTTTGCAGGAATGAAATCAATTAGTAAGTAGAAATTGTCTTATATAAACTGTATACAGTTCTACCTCTGTCCTAAAATTCAATGTATTGTTACACAATGTAAAATATTATATATTTTAATAAAGCTGGGCTATGTTATAGAAAATTTTTAAATGACATGGGCTTACAGATATTCGGTACAGAAAATTAAGTCTACATTATGGCGAATAATATCCTATTTTTAAAATGAATATTTCCCTATATGAAGCACAATTTAAAATAACAGAAATTCGATTGTTTGAGAAATATTCCATTCAATAACATTAAGAAAATTTTATTTCACAATATTCGCATTTCCTCACTTTAATACTTGTTTTAAATGCAATTATTGTCTCCTTAAATATGATTTTAATTTGCGGTATCATTATAAAAATCTTTTTAAGTGTACATAAATGAGAATTCATTTGAGAAAAAAGTACTTTAAAGTATATTGCTATCAATAAGCACATTGATATTTAATTCCTATTAAAATAAATCCATATCTACTACAAGTCAGAGTGAAGGAGTATAAAGTTCTTTCAGTTGTTACGAATAATTTAAACATCACTTTAATAAGCCACTTAAATTTTTATAGAGAAATATTGTACCAGGTAACAAAGGATTTTTAATCTGACACACGCATATTTCAGGCAGTGAATGATTTATTTTCTAGTGATAATTATTATAGCAACGGAGTCTTAGTGTGAACATACCTTAATGGTATTATTGAACTCAAAGTAGCAGGTACATTTGGAAAGAAAGGGCTAATAGATTAAACTTCATTTCCTAATTAATTTCTACAGCCAATGTAACATATTGTATGTTAATTATGTGCATATTTTCATTCAAACATCTATTTTAAAATTCTATTGGTGATTAGAAAATGAAGCGAGAGACTTCACAAGAACAATAATAATCAGCACAATTCCAGAAAAAATTCATGTTAAGATCTGCAACTTGGTTTAATGCATCCAATATAAGAAGCTAGAATAAGAGGTAATATTCATAATTATGACTCACATATATATTGGTAACTACTTCCAATTTCTTCAGATATCATCTTACATACTAGACCAATATGAAAACTTAAGCATCTATTTTTATTAATCCACAGAACCAACTGAAAAACATGAAGTACATACCAGACAATCACAACATATTACTGAAAGGATGAAGAAACGATAGTGACAAAATCATTAATAGGACGCATTGCGTGGAAGAAGTATTGCATTCTTTATTGAGCTGACGAAGATGGTACTAAACACTTTTTCCTCGAGAGGGAAAGCAGCAAACCAAATAGAAATAATAAGGAGTCGCGGTAGCTCAGTCGGCAAAGGAAACGATCTCGTAACTGAAAGGTTGCTCTTTCGAACCCTAGCCGGCCTAAGATCCACCATGTTCGTTAAAGGTGAATGGAGCACGTAAATTATGTTCGTGGTCACAATGTCCTCAAAGTTCTCAATCAGTACCTCTGGGGTTGGCAGGCCAATTATGTGGGTCTTCTGCTTGGTTCCTGCTTCAAAATTACAAGGACTCACTTGAGCGAAATCATTCTTTCACCTTAATGGTGCTCATTAAAATGAAAGGTCTACCCTTCGGCATTAATACGCGAGACTGAAAGCTCAATGGTGTTTGGTTTCTCCAAATGAATGAGAAACAACGAAACCAACATTAATAAGGTGTATGAGCTTCCCTACCTGCAATGTCCTCATTAATGTCTTTTCATGATAAACATCAGGTGATTATTTAAAGGGGATAAAACGTTCTGGATGAAAACTTCATAGACCTCGAGGATCACATTTTTCAGTGGTCTGACGTTCTAAACAGGCTAAAATATGTCTTTCTGACGTTATCCTAAATTAACCTATATATTTTCTATTACATTTATCTATGTTAAATATGCTGGCCAATAAATTCAATGAATGTATCCAATTTCCATATTGTCTTCAGCAGACTCCTATGTGATCATTCAATGCCATCTATTAAAACATGGTCAGAATAATGGAACCCCGAAAATTTCATGTGGAAGTGAACCACAGTAACGGTCTAAAAAAACTCAATTTCTGTTTAAAGTCTTCAGTTCATTTCATTCTAATTATTTTCCCTGGTTAACAGCAGGCGATTAAGATCAATAATAAATAGGTAAAAATAACATTTTTCTAGCATTATGACGTTATTCCTTCAACCATCTCATTTAATCATTTCTTATTTTAAATTATTTAAACATCATTTGCATTATTTTCATACGTTTTATCACTGAACTTAGATATTACTTAAATAATTTTCTTTTATATTTGGCTTGAATAAGAGATTAGGCACAAGTGATAATTTTGAATTTAATCACCGTTTATTTTTTGTTTCAGTGAAAAAGTTATCACCGGTATTCACAACAAACTGTATCTACATCCAGAGTGTAGTGGCAATATTTTCATTCCATTTTTTCTATTAATTACTGTGGAGAAAAATAAAAAAAAAATATATTTTATATTTTAAATATAAATACAATCCTACAGATAAAATATAAAAATTTAGTTTATTATTATAAATTCTAAGAATATTTTTTATAAAGCTTTACTATAAACTTTTCAACACATTTTCATTAAAACACGGACTTAATCTCTAGTTTCGGGAACTGTTAACTATTTTCTAAAGGTGAAAGATCATATCAAGGCATTTAAATTAGTTAAATGTTTTATCCTTTTAATATAATATCTGTGTTTATGAAAAGTTTAATAATTTTCCTTTCCGAAATTATGATAAATGTGATAGATTGAACTCGCGTTGGTCATTCCACAAAGTGAATGCCGACGTGTTTTTCTTCGTGGTATGTCAACTGACATTTAAATAATTTGGATTAAATAATAGATGAGGTTCATATGTGATAATTTTAAATTTAATCATCGAATTTAATTGTTGCAATGGAACTTTTATCGCAGGTTTTAACAACGAATTCTGACTACCTCCATGGTGTAGAAGATATGATAGTTTTATTCCTTTACTTCAATCAATTACTGTGAAAAAAATTGGGAAGAACTTAACGACGTAGCTAAGAAAACTTTGAAATATCTCTCTAAATGAATACAATGTGATTCTAAACTGCATTCATAGTATCGGTAGACTTTAGAAGAATATGAAGATAAACAAATTATTGAGTTTGTGCCAGATAATTTTCAGCCAAAAAAGAAACACTTTTATTATTTTCCTTATAGGATACTTTACAATTCTGGAAAATTAAAAATTTTACTAATCCCGTGATATGACGGGCTACATACTAGTGAAATTTTTATAACTTTTCAAATGCAAATGTAAACCATGAAAGTAATTACATAGTATTGATAATATGATCATATGTAGAAAAGAGCAGGGAATCTTAGGTTTTACTTTTTTATGTTAATTTAATCCGAAATTTCGTAAAATTCCAAAGGATTCAATCATAATATCTGTAACTGCTTTCATACAAAGTATATTTATAAAGTAAATTTTTCTAAAACGATAGTATTATGTGGTCCTGGCGGATCTATATCCAGCATAATCTAAAGTCGTCTTGATTTAATATTTTTACAGAAATAAAACTTCTCTAAAACAATAGTTTTCTCAAGAAATATTTTTATCTTTATTTTTCTACAGTGATATTTCAAATGCCGGTACCAGAAATCGTAGATTATTTTAACAGCGGATGATTGGATTAGTCTTTTTGAGACAATTACCGACAAATATATTTTGTCCAATTCCTTACATAAAAAGGAAATGTGATGAAACTGGTAATGAAACTACAGGTCCCTTGCATCCTTTATTGTCATCTCCTGAAGAACTTTTAGCCGAATGCTGGCCGATTGGTTAGGGAGCTGATCGTCGGTACCGGTGTTCATGGGTTCGAATCCCACTATGGCATGGATGTTCGTAGACGTTCGGAATCGGCTTTAAGCAGTAAGTACCGGTCTCATTAGCCCTCTTGAGCAAAACAGTAGACCGTAGCGCTCCAAACCAAACCAAACCTGAAGAACTTTCATCTATTATAAGCATAAGAAACTCAAAGACAAATAGGGGTCAAATACAGAATGTTTATGTTTATTCGGGAAAAGAGCCGTGGTAGCTCAGACTACAAAGGCAACGATCTCGTAACTGAAATGTTGCTGGTTCAGAACCTGAGCAAGCCTAAGATCCACCGTGTTCTTTAAAGATGACTGGTACAAGTAAAATATGTTCGTGGTCAGAATGTCCTCCAAGTTCTCAATCTTGGGGTGACAGGCTGCTGCTTGGTCCCTGCTTCAAAATGACGAGGACCTACTTGAACGAAGTCGTTCTTTCACCTTAATGGTGCTTATTAAAACGAAAGGCAAACACCTTGGCCTTAAAACGGGATCCTTCAGGCTCAATCGTGCTGGTTTTGTCCAAGTGGCATGAGACACAACAGCAACACGTAGGCAAAAAATAGAAACTTCATTTTGTTAAAAAAAAAATGTGTGTAATTTTATTTTGAAGAGCAGTATGGAAAAAGTAAAAAAATAAAATTAAAATAAAAGTGTGTAAATATCGTAAAAATATAAAACAAAAAACGAATGATTTTTTCTAAAACTTGGCGTTTCTCCTCCGACACCATTCTCCCTTTTCATGAAATACACTGACCTCAGTTATTATTCTTTAAATTGAAAATTGACATAATATTAATGCTGATGATTCTATAACTGATACAAGATATTTCCTTTCTTAACACTTTGTGTGCGGGTACAATTCGCAGGGAAGTTGTACTGGTTGAGGGCGTTTTGTACGTAAATTTAGTTATTCAGTTAAATCTCAATATATAGAAAATTATTTAATTTTACATGTCTCATCGACTGATGGAAAAACTAGTTTTTATTTGTCTAAATTTTTCCAGAATCTATATAGTAGACAAGAACATTCGGCGTCGTATTCATGTATATGTTACGACCAAAGCTCGAAGTTGGCCAGTTGGGCCGGCCAAATCGAGAAATAGCCAGTATCGCCTCACAATGACGGTCATTGTCCAATCTTTCCTTGATTTCGTTGTTTGGCCAGCCAATTCGGAAACTGCCATGGGGCGATCAGCCAAAGTCAGAAGAAAAAGGTCATAAGCAAATTTTGGGTGTTTGTATAACGTAATGCTAATGATAATCACATTATATCTCCCACAGAGGAGTTTTCCGACGAATCCGTCCCTCTTAGGTGCCTAGGATTGTTCTTCGGAACAAAGGCCAAGGAGATACTGTGGCCCTAGGTGGGCTGTGGTTTGAAGAGAGAAGTTTTAGTGAGTAAGTATCTCACGGTACTAGAAACCAACTAGTCTCTTATGAAAATTTCCTCTCCCTTGGAGAAAACAAACAAACAAACAAATAATCACATTATCTACTGAATTAGTTTATTACAGAAAATTATCAGTATCATCACTTGTTACAACAAGAAGAAATTTTATGACATTGCGTACATTATCTCTAGTCTTGCTTCAGCACATCGAGCATTGGCCAGGAAGACCAAAGTCGCATATAGGCTATTCATTTACAGTACATCGGACATTGGTCACACACCCCGGACAATGTGCGATTTGGCCGACCAATTCGAGAACTGTCCGAACTTCGGGCTTTCACCGTAACATATATACCGTTATTTTTGTACCCACAAACAAACCATGTTGTTACGCTAACCCGTACCAGTACGTGTCCCGCATGCAATGTGTTATGTTTGAAAAACTGTTAACACCAGTAAATACTACCAATTTTGGAAACAAATTTGGGCATAAATATTTAATATTTTTAAAACCTTGCTAGTAAATCTTTGTAAACTTCAGACACCCCAATTTCAACAACTACGTTGGTAAAGATCTCAAATGCATTTATTTTCTTATATTTATTAATTTATTAGATGTTTATCGAGAAAATTGAAGAAAAGATAGAATTTTTTTTTAAATTTTTATCTATGATGTAAAAACAGCAAATATTGCTTCAAATTCATTTATAAAATGTGTTAATTTTTCCGCATATATGGGTAGAAACTTTCTTGATAATATATATATATATATATATATATATATATATATATATATATATATATATATATATATATATATATATATATATATATATATATATATATATATATATATATATATATATATATATGTGTGTGTGTGTGTGTGTGTATAATATTTTAAGAAATTAAGGTTTCTTTTTTTAAGATCTTCCCTGATTATTTCATTTATAATAAATTCCATTCATTTAACTGCATTTATATGTTAAATGTATTAACATAAATGTATAAAGATTATAACGCATGAATATCCAATAAAATGGCTAATTAAATCATTGAATATATGTTTGAATACATTTTAAAATCTTTGAAAGAAACTTTTTCACATCAAGATTATAAAAGTATTTTGTTGATTATATTATATCCACTTTTGTATCAAACTGCAATTTATCCGAAAACCGAGTCAGTAATTGTTGCAAGCCTGGATATTTCAGTAATTTAAAAATAGTTTAATTGGAAAATGATTTAAATATTTTTAAAGCGTTTCACATAATTCGCGTATCACACATTCTCCTTTTATTATTATTTGTTCCCGATCAAAATATTAATATTTTCTCAAAGTATTTAAAGATTAAATTCTCAGAATTCCTATTGAATAACTAGGTATGAAATAAATCTTCTTTAAAATTTTGCTTTATAATGTGCCTGGCCTTTCATACAGATAGAATTTATGTAATATTATTCAATTCATATGACATGACATTTAAAGTATTTTTTACAAATATGTTAATAGCAAATATTCCTGTTTTCTCTATCATACATGATGTTAAATTTTCGTGATAATTTAAAAGAAAAGTTAAGAACTCTTGTCATAAATGGTTATAACATATATTTTTTATTATATTTTAATTTAAAACATAAAAATTATGATCATTTAGAGTAGTACTCATACGTAATTCAAAAATGTTTGAAGTAAATTCATAGAAATTTTATAAGATATGTCAGTTTATTTAATGCTGCTATAATCTTTATATATCTGGTAGATATTAGCATAAAAATATTTCTTTGTTTGCAATACTGAGAAATTTAGAACTAGTGTATCTGAAGCCATACAAATATGTATTTATTTCTTTATCTAATATTAAATTTATTATATATGAAGTGACATTGTTGTTAAGTAAATTAATTTTATGTGGTAACCGAACCCAGAAATTTGTTTTGTAACGTACGTGTATTAATATTATATCTTCTCAAGTCATTTTTAATCAGTATTATTCCTAATCTATGCAAGTTTTAAAACGATTAAGATAAAATAACTTCAGTTTACATAACCGTTTGAGTGCTGAAGAGTTTTCTTATATATGTGCTAATAGTGCGGAATGGAATACGTAGTAAATTTTGAAGAGCAATAGAAATTGTCATAATTAGCACCAATTATTATGTAACAAGTAATTTTTACCAACAAAAATAGTCTTTACTCTCACTTATTACAAGAATATTTTGCTGCACAAATTCCATGGATTCCTTTTTTACATATAGCTCAAATTAAGTTGAATAGTCTAATTTTATTACACTTTTTTACTGCGTACATCACATTGTAGTAAGTTTCACCCAGGCAATTTTTCTAAAGAAAAATTTGTACTTATTGATAGTCTTCCTGTTGTATTTTTGCTTGCTAAACATTCCTCCTCTATAGCATCAATAACCCTCTCGTTGTCAATCATGCGATTTCCACGGATAACATAGTTGTAGCAAAATTTGCACAACCCGCGATTTCCGCGGGCATGCATTTTAGCAGTCTATTTAACTGTGCAACCCGCTCTTTTCCAGTTTATTCTTTCATTTTGACTTTACTGTGATTTTTAATTGTTTATTTATCTTCAAACTAGCACATGGCTTTAATTATCCACATTTTTGCCAAGTATAGAAGTATTTTTGGTAGCATTTTGAGCTCGCTGTTCATAGCTGAAAGATGTCTGTCAGGAAGCGTTTCGCGAGTGATATAACCTATACTCTTGACGATATTTCCGCCACTGATAGCCCTTCTGACTCTTATTTCAAGTATATTGAAGATAGTTATAGCGAAGCGAAACTGATGAGGATTTCTCGAATTCCTCTGCGGATAGTAATGAATCTGAAAATTTAATTTCTATTAAAAATGTTCGACAGTGGTGCAAAATTGATATGCAAAATATTCCACCAGCTCCTGCTTCATTTACTTTCCTTGAAAATCCTGGACTAAATTCCACTATGGCAAACAATGCAACTGTTTTGGACTATTTCGAACTTTATTTTGACGAAGTTATGTTGCAGATAATAGTAAAAGAGACTAACAGTACATGAGAATAATAGACCTAGGAGACTAACTGCTCGACACTTTGTTAGCCATTTACAAGCAAATTGCATCAAAAAAGAGCCTCGTAGATAGTGTGCTGTCTGTTTATAAAAGAACTGAAGGGGGAACAAAAAAATCGAAAAAAATACGCGAATTTGGTGCAAGGATTGAGAGGTAGTACTTTGCATCAAGTCTTGTTTCGAAATTTAACATACAAGACTTCATTTCTAATAAATGTTTTGTAAGTCTTTTGCATTTTTTAATTAGTATATATGTTTTGCTTTTGTATTTTATAAAATAAATGATAATTTTAACCAACTTTAATTTTCAAAATTAAGCTTTTATATTATTATTCTACAATTTCATTTTTCTGAATACCCTTTTTTGAGAAAATAATTCTATATTTAAAAAACTCTATTACAAAAATTTTTGTATATTTTAACTCTAAACTGTATATTGATTTGAAATATGTAATAAAAAAATTACGCAATTTTTGAACATATTTTGATAAAATAAATACGCAGCGAGAGGAATAATGATCACTATGATACTTATTGAGAAAGTGAAAACAGTTTCTAATTTCTATTTCATTTTTTTTTACTACAAATAAATAAATAAATAAAACACGCTCATTTTATCTACCGTACCACAATCAACGGCTCTACTGCATTGATACTTACCACTGTATTTTATTTTATTTCTTATATTACTGAAAATCACAATTGAGTAAACTGAATACAAACTGCGATTGATATGAATTCAAATGCTCTCAATATATGCGAAAATTATACTAACCAACAGTAGTGTCTCCGCATTTTCGGTACAAAACAATAGAAGTGCTATCACGCTTCTCTGCATTTTTGGCACATAAAAAGCAAAGGGTGATAGCGCTTCGCAGCACTCAAACGGTTAAATATCTAATATGATTTATGCATAACAAATTCCAGTTCATAGCAAAATTAAACTGCTTTCAGAATATTATAAAAAACAGTAGAATGTATTTAATATAATAATACCTTTATAAGATAATTTACCAGTATAATTAGTGATCTTTTAATTAAATTATTTATCAAACGGTTTCTAAATTTTTACAATAAATTCAACCATAAGAGTGCACAAGATTCTTTAAATATGAATTCTTTAGCTGACATTTAGAATGTCATTTAGACATCGAACGTATATCAAGTGGAATATGTTGGCAGTTCGGTTAATACAGAAGGAATTTAAAGTTTGTATGGCTGTATTATTCACATTACATTAGAAAAAATACTTTTATTTATTTATTTATTTATTTAAATGTTTGAACTCAGTTTTTCAATCCTCTAAAGTAATCGACAGGAACGTTTGCTTCTGCTATCATATGCAAATTTTTATTAACCTTTTAGAGGTCGAATTCAGATCCAGATATATTTTTAATTAATGTTTTGCATATCTTTCCTTATAATGCTTTAGTTAAGGTATGTTAGTCATTTAATTGTGGAAAAATTGTTGGTTCACTATTTTCATGGTGTTCCCATGATGTTTAATACATTAAAATTGTTTTGAATATACCAATTGGATTCTAGAATCATCAGTTGTTTTGTAACATTTATGTGAATTTTTAATTTGTGCTCAGTATAAAATGATGAAAAGGGTCATTTTTATGATTTTTATACAATTTTCTATTAATCATAGAAATATATCTTTCATTTTAAGAAATTGAGTAGACCTTTTACTACATTTCTTAATTTTTTGTATCAATATTAATGAAATTTAATTTTAAATAATTTTATTAATATTATTTTCCCTATTGGAAACAATGGACTGCAAAAGGTTAATGTCAAAATTATCTTCGAATTAGGATTTATATTTTCCTTCTTGATTTCAACAAGATTAACAGAAAATATATTCATTTTAATAATTAAGAATATCTTCTCCGGATTATTAAATTTAATATATTTTTCAAAACTTAGCTGAATCCCAATCTTTTAATAAAGTTTTTCAATTTAAAACGTTTTTTCAAGATGAAATTTCACTTACCTATAAACAGAAAAATGTGCTAATTTGTTCTCTGTACTTCTATACAGTTAATACAGACTAAACTTTAAATTTATTTGTTATTTTCTAACTTTTTAGTCTTTTGTCTGTAAACAGACAATAAATTTATAAATCTGATACTAAATCAATGCAGAATTTGATTGCAACTTTTTTGTCTAAATATAAAATTAAGGTTTTATACTGTTTAAAAAGTTAGTACATAATTTTTAAAAGTAAGATATATGAAAAATAAATGCCATAGAAAACAGTTTGAGGTACAGTAATATATATTTAGATAAGGACAATACATTTAATTTTCAGAATAAGTTAAAACTTCATGTAATATAATAATTATTACGAAAACATCCTGCAGGCAAACCACAAATGATTTTGAAACGAGTTAAATTATTAAAGACTGTGGTACTAATAAACTAAATGACGTGTTCGAAATCTTTACTCGTGGATGAAATATTAGTACATGAAGAATACCGCAGATTATATTACATAAAAATTTAATTGAAATTGATTTATGGAGACAGCAAAATGTACCATATTATAATGTATAAAATACGAAAAAGGAGGAAAACTGAATGTACAAGGTATTAAAACTGAAATATAATACAAAGATATATACTACTAGCTGTGTTAAGGAAGCCTCTGTCTATGGTAAAAAAGGAAGAAATAAGTGTAGGTGACTACATGGATTTTTCGTTAACACTAGAACCGAGGGATGGGTCATTTTGACCCAAATTCAATGTTGTTTCCGATTTTCCGGAAAAGTTAAAAATAGAATTGTTGAAAATTGCTTGAATTTTCTTAATTTTATACTAGAAACAATATATGGAAATATGATACGATAAATACTTATTAATTTTTAGTTTTTAATGCGTATACCTAAAACCGTGGGATGGGTCATTTTGACCTCAATATAATCCCAAGCAAGAATTTTGCAATGTTCCCTGAAAAGAGAAATGCTTATATAGTTTTCTTCATTAAAATATGTATGCCATATTTTATATGGCATACATATTTTGGGTGGTGGGGGTGGGTGAGTCTAATTCCACTTGGTTATACCAAGCCTGCTCGTTTTTAACGAGTATCGTTAAGGTGAAAATACGACTTAGCTCCAATACAATACCGCAGATTATATTACATGAAAATTTAATTGAAACTGATTTGCGGAGACAGTAAAATGTATCATATTATAATGTATAAAATAGGAAAAAAAGGAAAACTGATTGTAAAAAATATTAAAACTCAAATATCTTATAAAGATATATACTATTAGCTGTGTTTATGATTCCTTTGCTATGGAAAAAGAAGAAATAAGTGTTGGCGACTACATGGATTTCTTTTTAACACTAGAAATAAGGAGTGGTTCATTGTGACCGAAATTCAATGTTGTCTCCGATTTTCTCAAAAAGTTATAAATAGAATTAATGAAAGTTTCTTGACTTTTCCTAATTTTATACTAGCGACTATATGTGGAAATATAATACTATAAATACTTATCAGATCTTTTTTTTTATTACACATACCAAAACACTGGATGGGTCATCCTGACTTCAATATAATCACAAGCAAGAATTTTTCATCATTTCCTGATAAGAGAAATGCTTTTATAGTTTTCTTCATTAAAATATGTATTCCATATTTTATATATGCCATATTTTTATATTTTTCCTAAGTTTACACTAGCAACAGTGTATGGAAATATGATACCATAAATATTTATTAGTGTTTTTTTTTTGTTTTGTTTTCAGTTCAGATACCTAAAACCACGGGAAATAGGTCATTTTGACTTCAATATAATCACAAGCAAGAATTTTTCATCATTTCCTGAAAAGATAAATACTTTTATAGTTTTCTTCATTAAAATATGTATTCCATATTTTATATGGCATACATATTTTGGGTGGTGGTGATGGGTGAGTCTAATGCCACTTGGTTATACCAAGTCGGCTCGTTTTGGTGAAAATTAAAGTGAAAGCACGACTTAGGTCGAACACACACTACACAACCTATTTAGGGGGCGGTCGAACTCATTCATCCCTCCGCAAGTCAGAATTTAGGTCCAAACCAGAGACCGACTCATCCCTGATTCAGTACCCCCAGAGGTATAATTTGGTATGGGAACTTGGAGGACTATACAGTCATGACATATTTAATGTGATCCAACTGCCATTATCTACACGGCGGTCTTTGGCCTAAACGAGGGCAAAACTCACCACAATTCGGTGACGAGACTGAAGCTCTACCAACCAGGCTACCACGGCGATACATGTTTTAATCATAGTATAATGCAGATCACTAACTCAAGATCAAATAGAGTAGGTAGTGTAACGAAGCAAATTACCCTTGTTAAAATTTCAGTAATATACATTCCTTTGAAAGGTAAATAACTGTTTTTATCTACAAGAGAATCCCGTTATGACTTTACATATAGGAGAAAATGCTTTTAGTTAGCATAATCAAAGTGCACTTTCCACTGTTTGTAGTTTTGGACTATCGAATAGAATTTAAAGTCTGATAGTGGTGCAATGTTACTATTGCCAGTTTGAAAAGCTAACGGGTTCACACCAAATTTCTACAATTTAAAAAATAAGTTCTCAATGGTTTCCGATACCTGGGAAAAGATGAGAAATGCCTTGACTTACTCTCTCCTAATACTTTGTTTTGTGTTTGATACAAAGTTTCGAATGTAAAGGGTAAAATATCATTATAGATA
>CM063510.1:5526711-5536711 GCA_032207245.1 Pardosa pseudoannulata | reverse complement strand
AATTAAATGTTATACATTGGACTAACTGATTTCGAACTTCACGGAATTGAAATACCGTTTGTTCTCTTGCTCGAACTTAGGTGGAATTCTCCAAAATTGGCGCATTTGTATTGCCTGAAAAGAGTTCAGGAGTCACATGCAAAGGGTCACATGTATGAGTCACATTAATACAGTTTAACATCCAAAATTTGACGTCATGTTTAATTTCCTATAACTTAAAATTTATTTATTTCAGAAAAAATAACTTTTGTAAATGATAAGCTACATTTCTTGTTTGAGTATGTGTCGTTAAAACGTTTTTAAATTTCTCAGTGAAATTTTAAAATATCGAAAAAAGGAAGATTCTTCCTTGTTAGAGATATCTAATTGTTCTCAGCAGTATACATACATTGTTGTTTATATATAAACAAAGAATATATGAAACAAATAATACCAATCCAATAGGAATCACAACTCCGTAGTCCTACTCCCCATTGTTTCTTAGGGGCGGGCTATAGCGGAGTAACTGAACTTGATACTTAGCCAGTCATGTTCAAAATGTTAACTCCCCTCAAAAAGGTTCACGTGAAATGAGGGTAGTGTAACGTCACTGGTCCTCGTGAAGGTGTCGAAGTGGTTGTGACACGACGTACACAAATAACAATAACAAATTTTATTCTTGATTAAATAGAAGCTATTTTCAAAATTTCCGAATGGAAATCACATGGATCAGGTGAGCTGGTACGGACCTAAAAGTCTCAGGTTCTAGGCTAACCTAAAAAAAAATCTGTTTTCAGGGGTTGTACAGAGATACAACTGGGACTCCTTGAGTCCCACACAAAAACTGGAGAAAGGCTATCCAAGAAACCAACCACGACAAAATGTAGCCTTTGCTCGTTCTCGTAGGGAATATCTCCTGCGAAAAACTACAGCAGCCTGATGTCACCTTTCGCCTCTTCCCATTAGCTTTTCCTTCAAGCGTCGCCGTCCTGCTAGCCTCACATTAGTCCTTTCGTTGGTGCCTCACATTCTGACATTTCGGCGTCGAGTCCGACCTCCTAATCACCTCGGACATTTGAAGGCATTTCAAAAATCCTTTGTAGTGTAGTGTCAAAAACCTAGACAAAAAGTCGCCTTCAGGTGTAGCGAAGTCACAGATTATCTACTGCAAGTTATAAATTGTTCCAGCTATATCAATACCGTATCAAAATCTTAATAGCACAATTTCCGGTTCTAGGATTTCATTTAGCACATAGGTACAGATGGATACTTGAATCCGTATATTAACAAAGTAAGACAAATATGTAATTAATAAATAACTAATGAGTATAAATAACGTGTAATATGTCTGGTGATTCAATATTTTAACATCTTAATTTTGCTATTATTATTACAAGTATAATTAAATTAATGAAGATATAACAAAGGTAACTAAATTAAATCTGCAAAATAATCATAAGCTTAATAGTAAGCATAATAAAAGCATAATAATTATCTAAAAATGACATAATAGTAAAAATGATAAAATATAATAGCAACTATACATCATATATAACAGAACGTTTAATAGTATAGTACTGCAGAAAATTCATGAAATTTTGTTTCAAATGGTCCAGAAATGGTTTTAAATCAGTGAAAGGATTCTGAATTGCATTTGAAAATGTTGTATATAAACAGTCAAATATGAAAGTCACATTGGTGAAAGACTGAATACTTTGTATCCCCTTCTATTTCTTTGGAAATAATAAAGTAAGATAAAACTGTCAAATAAATCTCAAGTACAAAAATTCAATTGGTCACTTCTATAATAAATTTATAGTATATTTTTAAAAACAAAGAATATAGTAAAACTAAATAATCAAAGTAGGTATAGTAAAAAGGAGGGAAATATCATTAGTTGTAGTTTCCATACTACTTAGATAGCTACATAATTTGCGTATAATATTCAGATATATTTACACGGATAATACATAGTCACATTAGAAAAATAATTTAAGACAATGAGGCTGATTAGCATAGTTTTATATAGTTTGCATAAAATTTTGTATCATTTCAAGGCACAATATAGATACTAATCACGGAAAACTTCATAATAAATAAGAAATATTAGGTAATGAAAAATTGCTGGTAGGTCTTTGTGTGTAAGTTCAGTTAAGTTAATAATGTGAATGAACTTGAGCCCTTTCTGAAAACAGAAAGATATTTCTTTTCACAGCTTTGGACAGATTTAAAGATATTTATGATATTTTTCTCAAGAGGCTGGAACGTGCTGCTGAAACAAAGAGCAGCCAAACATTAAAATCTAACTGAATCTACCCATTACTCTTTTTACTAGTGAAAAGCAAATCATCTACTATCTTTACTGTCATAACATTCCATTTCCTTAATTTTAATTATGTTCCATTTAGTTTACATTTAATTCTATAAGCTTCCCTTAAAAATTCCCTGTTACTATCTTTCCTGCAATGCTCCCAATTATGACGTTCGTTAAGCGAAAAACCTATTTTCTTATCGCATAAGCCGCGCTAGATATTCAATCAGATGACATCACACATACCAGGAGCGTCCCTTGGCGAGCGCTGCGTTGCAATAGTTTTATAATTTCGCCCTTTTCATGATATAATATATCCCCGCTCCACACATTGGTGTGTTTTAGTCCTGCGCTTGGCGGTATTCTACCGTGCCACCAGGCCATTGGAATGTTAACGAGAATTCCAGCCATCAGTGGTTGCCAGCCGTTTCAAACCTGCAGACTCGAGATACTCTTCAGTTAGACTTGATCTTGCACAAAAGACTTGACTTGCTTCCCAGACTGGCGGTTCTCATCCGAACAGACAGAATGGAAGAGATAGAGAGACCTGGAAACCATAACGTGAAGAGGAGCTCAGAGTTTCATCCACCATAATCGGCTTATTTTTTTGTCCATTTTTGTTTTCTCTTTTTTTTATATAAATTTTATCTTTAAAAAAAAGTTCAATCGTCTTCTATTAGTTTTTAAACATTTATATTAATGTCAATAAAACCCAGTAATTCAGTAACTTTTCTCTTTTATTTTTAAAGCCTATTGTGTTTTAAACTTAAGTTGGCGAAAAGCCAAATTCAATTTATATATTAAATATTGGGTTAAGGCCATAACGTGTATTACCACTATACGTCACCCACTTAAGTAATATATTTTTTTTATTGTCTTTTCTATGGGTTTCTTTTTCAGGTACAAACCTTTTTATGTTTTACTCGAATCCTAGTTCCCCATACAAAACCCCTAATTTCACAGTCAACACCATTACCAAAGAAATAACACAATACCAGATTTACTAATTATAAAATTAATTCAGAATATTAAGACATATTTTTGACAAACTTTTTTATTTTATAGGTTTAGATAATTATTTCATTAAATGCAGATTTTGAATTCTTTAAGAAATTTCAAGCAATTTATCAAAATCTAGAATTCTACAATATACAATAAATTTTGTAAAATTTAAATCATTACATTTTCAAATGGTGATAAATAGATAAATAGATTTTCTTAATTGAAAAATGTAATACAAATTTAGAAATTGCTGACATATAGTTGCTTAGTTTGAATATAATTAAAAGTTATTTTCACTAAAATTCAACAATAAATCAGGGATTAAAGGAATGATTAAGTCAGTTTTATTTCAAGTAATTAAAATGTGTAGGATAATAAAAGCAAATGTTCATGAAATATGCTATGAAGTAACTGCAAACAATTACTTTAATGCATTAAATTTGTGAAAAATGCAGAACAAGTTTATGTCATTTTATGGCATGGAAGCTTATAAACATTCATTAATACTATGAGAGAAGCTATAAAAAATTTAGTAAAAATGCCATTCTGCTGAAAAGTTTATTATCAAACTATAATTATTTGAAAATAATAATGGCTTTATTACAATGAGAAGTTCTTAAATCCATAAAACTGCTGTATTTAGATTTTCATAAATTCTATGATTATTTTGATTCCGGGTACCTCTATAAGTGAAGTTTGATGGTTATCAAATTCATCCATAACATGTTTCTAAGAATGTAAAAGAGAAATAGTGGAATTTTCTACATTAAAGGGATCTATTTTGGAGCCTAAAATCACATGCCATGCAGATGCATTCCTAATACAATTTAAAGGGGAGTACAATACTATAATAGGGGGAGGTGTAAGCTGTTAGATCAAACCCGTATTTGCAGGCATGTGTTAGTGAAATAACATCACCATTATAGGGGTATCCAGAGCTGTCCTCCAAAGGGACTTCCGGCTATATTGACGTTAAAGCATAGTGAATCTAAACACAAGGTACATCTAAACCAATTTTTCAACTCTAATCAGCAAGCGTATTAATAGGAATGCATCACTTGTTGAACTGCAATAGGGGCATTTGCATCTATTATGTTGTTTGGGACTTATTTCATTTGTCAACCATATATATCCTTAAAGAATTGACATACATAAGAATTAACCAAACATAGATATATGTAGTTGTTTTAGGATACCGAATTATGGAATAAAGATTTATTTCATGAAATACATTCGTAGGAAAACTTTCGTCTAAAAATTAGAGAGGAATAAAGGTTTTAAAATTTTTCAAAATTCATTTTAAAATACTTCAATAGATAAATGATGTACACACATGTATACTTACGTGCATATGTATGAGTACACTTGTGTGTACTACGTAATGTAATATGTCCAAAAAACTATATTCCAATCTATATAGAAGTCAATGAAGTTTATTTATGAAATCAGTTAAATAATTTCAACAGTCTGTATATAGGATATATATAAGAATTAACCAAAAATACGTATATGTAATTGTCTTAGAATATCGAGTTATGTCATAAAGATATATTTTATGAAATACATTTGTAGAAAATTTTCGTCTAAAAATTAGAGAACATTAAAAATTTTAAAATATTTCAAAATGCATTTCAAAATATTTCAATAGGAAAATTTTATACACATACTTAAGTGCGTATGCGTGCGTACACGTGTGTGTACTACATAATGTTGCATGACCAGAAAACTATATTTTAATCTATATAAAAGCCAATAAATTTCATTTATGAAAGATCAGTTAAATAATTTCAACAGACTGTTTCTCCACAAGGAACTGCAAAGTTATGTTTCAAGAAAAACTCAGTTTTACCAGAGTCCATGTCCTTTTATTTATAATACGGTTTCAGGAATCTTCCCTTCTTTCTCTATTAATTTTATAAGGAAATTATTTAAAAAGTGGTCATACGGATTTTACGGGAATTTATATCTCTTATACTATCATAATAAATAACGTTATATTGCTTATTAATTAAACAGGAACTAATGAAAATGATCGTTTTACCTACTGTGTGCGTTTTGCGTAATAAATACACACACACACACACACAAACACATATATACAAACACACACATGCGTACATCCACCTGTATTAATGGTCCTTATCATAATAATCTTAAGTAGACTGAGTTAAGAGGTTATTGAACAAATACATAAAAGTATGATTAAATATTAAGTATTAAATGTGTGCATAATAAAACTTCTTTCTTTTAAGGAAATAATTTTGCCTCGTTTTATTAAATATTCAGATAAACACTGCATATATAATTACTTTCTACTAGTTTGTTTTATAAATATTAAGTCACTATAAGAAAATATTTTCACACCGATTGTATAAATATTGTATTGACCTTCGGAGTACCAGAGGTTTTAAAAAGTACAGTCGAAAAAAGATAACAGCGTGATAAAGCTCCCATTAATTTACGTCGAGAATACTATAGCAACGCAATCACACTCTTTTTAAATTTATGTCGTCAGAGACAAGAAACAAAATCACATTTTTCCCTATTTCATTTTATTTCAGTTTTTAGTTTTATTTTATGTATCATCTTAGTTCATAATAGACAAAAACGGAATACAAAATAATGTATTACTTGTACTACTTGTATACGTAAAAGAAAAATTGGAATGCTCGTATTGTTGGAATGCGATGGAATTTTTCTTCATGAAATTATAGAAGCGTGGGTCTTAAACTGTTAACAACATTGTATCATTTTAACATTGAAAGCATTCTGCTTTGTTTAAAACTTTTATGTGTATCATCGTCTCCACAATATATACTCGATTTTTAAATTAAATACTTCAATAACAAATTTTAATTTAGTTTGAATAAGTCAGAAAAGTTGTAATTCTAAGAGATATTTTACAACTCTTTGGACTTATTCAGCATTTATTATACGAGGAATAAGAGCAGGGGTGCTGAGGTTGGGGGGGAATCGTGTTCTGAAGACGCAAACCCGAGGTTTAATCCTTGGACAAGGTTGACTCATTCATCCCTTCAGTGGGTAGAGAAACTGAGTACCAAGCCTGCTTGGGAACTAAACACTATAGATACCACTTTAGGTGGACCACCTAACAGGAATACATGCTTCGTACTTCAGAACCTTTGTTCTCGAAAACTGAGATTAGCACCGTAGGCCATGGGCCCACTAGTTGAGCTGTAGCTTTGAGTCCAGTTGTTATAAAGGGGATACTCTTTTTGGGTGGCTTTAAAATTACCCCTACACTCTGATTACAATAACAATGCAAGTTATTTTTGGTAAATGACTGAAATAAATACCAAATTAACACTGCAAACTCAGAACATAAGAAAGCTCACTTTTTCAACAGTCAAGTAGTTGATGGTGAAAACGCTAACCAAAGAATAAGCCCAAGGAACAAAGGAACCAGAGCTGCTAAGAAATAAGCCCAGTAGTGCTGAGGTTGGAGGGGATTGTGCTCTCAAGTTTAGGTCCGAGGTTTGATCCTTGGACAAAGTTGATTCATTCATCCATTCAGTGGGTAGAGAAATTGAGCACCAAGCATACTTGGGAACTAAAAACTGGAGATACCATGTAAGGTTCACCACCAAACAGGAATATATGCTTCGTACTTTAGGAACTTTGGTCTCGAAAATGAAGATTATCAAAGTAATCCATGGCCCCACTAGTTGTTCTGTAACTCCTGGGTGACTAGATTATTATACAGGGGATACTATTTTTAGGAGGGTATAAAATTACCCCTACACTTTGATTACAATAACAATGCAAGTTCTTTTTGCTAAATGGCTGAAATAATACCGATTTAACACTACAACCACAGAACATAAGAAACTCACTTATTCAACTGTCAAGTTGTTGATGGTAAAACCGCTAATCAGTATCAGTTCTTTATAAAGTTTCAAATAGTTTTTAGTGTAGACTCACCCGTCATTACTACTATTCCATATATATTGAACTTAACAGTCTAGTATTAAAGATAGCATAATTTACTTTATTTATAGCAAAAAAAATATTATAGTAAAATAAAGATGATATTTATTAACTTTTATCTTTAAAAATTTCATTCAATTGTCTTCTAGTAGTTTTTAAAATTTTATATTAATATCAATAAAACCCATTAATTCAGTAACTTCTCCTTTCCTTTTATTTTAATGCCTATTGTGTGTTTTTTTTTACTTTAAGATTTAAACGTAAGTTGGTGAAACGCCAAATTCATTTTATATATTAAATATTGGGTTAAGGACATAACGCGTATTACCACTATACGTCACCCACTTCAGTAATATATTTTTTATTGTCTTTTCTATGGGTTTCTTTTTCAGGTACAAACCTTTTTATGATTTGCTCGACTCCTAGTTCCCCATAGAAAACCCCAATTCCACTGTAATCATCATATCAGACTTGGGAACTAAACACTGGGGATACCACGTAAGGTTGACCACCTAACAGAGATATATGCTTCGTGCTTCAGGACCTTTTGTCTCGAAAACGAAGATTAGCACCGTTGGTCATTTCCCCACTAGTTGGGCTGTAGCTCCTGGGAATCTAGGTTATTATACAGGGGATACTCTTTTCAGGAGGCTTAAAAATTACCCCTACACTCTGATTACAATAACACTGCAAGTTTCTTTTTCTAAATGGCTGAAGTAAATACAGAATTAACACTACAACCACAGAATAAAAGAAAACTCACTTTTTCAACAGTCAAGTAGTTGACGGTGAAATCGCTAACTGGTATCGGTTTATCTTTATGAAGTTTCAAATAGTTTTTAGTGTAGACTCACCTGTCATTATTACTATTGTATATATTTTTAACTCAACTGTTTAATATTAAACTAATATAATTTTTTTTATTTATAGGAAAAGAAAACATTTAGTGTAGTAAAAGAAAGATGTTATATCTTTTAAGGTATGTTAGTCAGATACCACGCAGGAAATAATATTTTTAGATGGCTATTAACTATTACCAACTCTCTGTACATAATGCATTGCATAGCATTCATGAAAATAGTAGAATGAAAAAAAAAGTTAAATAAATTTCACGATGTTCAGTAATAAAACACACTCCTTCTGTGGTGTGAGGTATTTATGGATAAGGAAAATATAAAACTGTAACCATTCATCTACGCAACTTTGTCAGCATTTTAGTTTAAAATAACCAGATATCAACATCCCCCATCCTTCCTTTCTCGTTTGCATGACAGCCCAGGATGGGCTCTGGCTTCTTAATAAGCTTTTTCCAAGACATCCTTCTGTAATTTAAGTACCTGAAGTACTTTTAAGTACTTCCCAGGCAGTCTGTCTATCTCAGGTTGGGTCTTCCTCGTTTTCACGTTCCTGTAGGTTTTGCATCGAAGACCCTTTTTGTTGTTCGGTTATTGTTCATTCTGATTAGATGGAATACCCACTTTATTCTTTGCAATTTGATGAAATTTATTATATCAGTTTCATTTTATAAATTATATAGTTCTAAACTTGATCTCTTGAGCCATATATTATTTTTTTGTATTCCTCCAAATATACTTCTAAGGATTTTTCTTTCAAAGGTCACCAGTACCTTTTCATATGACAAAGTTGTTGCCCAAGTTTCACATGCATAAGTTAAAACTGATCTTATTAGACATTTGTAAAGTAAAATTTTTGTTTTTGTTTTTATTAATTTAGTTTTTATATATTTTCATTGACCATAAAAACATTTATTTGCCATTATAACTCTCTTGTGGACCTCTGTCGTAACATCATTTTTGTTGTTTACCCCAGATCCTAAATAGGTGAAGGAATCAACCACCTCTAATTTACATCCTTCCATTTCTAGATGTTCACTTGTATACCCAAATTTTGCGCATGGCATATATTTTGTCTTATTTTCATTTACTCTAATAAAATACAGTAATAAGTGATGTGGGTTATTTATGAGGAAAATATAAAACTGTAACCTTTCATCTATGCAACTTTGTCAGCATTTTAGTTTAGAATAACCAGATATCAACATCCCCCATCCATCCTTCCTTCCTCATTGGTATGACAGACCAGGATGGGCCCTGGCCATCTCAATGAGCCTTTTCCAAAACATCCTTCTGGAGGCCAAATTCTTTCAGTTTTATTACTTTAAGTACCTGAAGGTCTCTTTCCAGTCAGACTGCCCATCTCAGGTTGGGTTTTTCTTGTCTTCGCGTTCCTGTGGGTTTTGCATCGAAAACCATTTTTGTTGTTTGGTTATTGCCAATTCTGATTAGATGGAATGACCATTTTATTCTTTGCAATTTGATAAAATGTATTATGTCAGGTTCTTTATATAAATTATATAATTCGAAACTTGATCTCTTGAGCCATATATTAATTTTTTTTATTCCTCTAAATATACTTCTAAGGATTTTTCTTTCATAGGTCGCCAGTATCTTTTCATCCGACAAAGTTTTTGCCCAGGTTTCACATAAGTTAAAACTGATCTTATTAGGCATTTGTAAAGTAAAATTTTAGTATTTGTTTTTATTAATTTTGATTTTATATATTTTCATTGACCATAAAAACATTTATTTGTCATCATAACTCACTTGTGGACCTCTGTCGTAACATCATTTTTGCTATTTACCTCAAATCCTAAATAGGTGAAGCAATAAACCACCTCAAATTTATATCCTTCCATTTCTAGATGCTCACTTGCATAACCAGTTTTTGCGCATGGCATAT
>CM063510.1:5519211-5521711 GCA_032207245.1 Pardosa pseudoannulata | reverse complement strand
TATATATATATATATATATATATATATATATATATATATATATATATATATATATATATATATATATATATATATATATATATATATATATATATATATATTTATATATATATATATATATATATGTATATATATATATATATATATATATATATATATATATATATATGTTTATATATATATATATATATATATATATATGTATATATATATATATATATATATATATATATATATATATATATATATATATATATATATATATATATATATATATATATATATATATATATATATATATATATATACATACATCCGTTTATCTGATTGTTCGACTATATAGATATTAATACAATTTACTCTTGTTTATTTCTAACAGGAATGAAATATTTTTGTCTTCTTAGAACTACGAAAAAAACAAAATAACTCTACTCGTTATTTTTTATGTTATATTTTACCATTAATTAGTGAAATAAGTATTTTTGTTTATGTACTTATATTATTTCATCACGTAATTAATGTAACTACTGCAGTAAAAAAAACAATTAAATGCTCAATTGGACATTTCTGTTCTTCAGAACGAATGTCGTATATTTCATTGCAAGTAATTAATCATAAGAAAGATTTCGCTGAGGAAAAAGTAAACCTAACATGTATCTAAGCAAATATGTCTTTGTTTACCTCTTCTCAGAAGGAGAATACAAAAATTATTCATTTAGCATAACTTTTTACGAGTTTGGATTAGTAGATATATGTTATGTTGAAATTTTTTATTTGTTCATCGTCATGATTAGGTATCAGTTCCACGTTTACCACGGTGTTAATTATAGCAACTGACATAATTTATAACCCTTTTTAGCAATTAGGAGCAATTAGTATACTCAGCAGTACACAGAGTAATGACGAATACTAATGGGATATCTTTTATCTAAATAATTTTTAAAAATGCATTTAGTATAATTACCTTTTCACGTAATTTCGATCGTTCACGATATTTTCTACTGCATTTACAGTAGACGCTTTTATTTGGACTTAATTTTTACTTCTTAATATTTATATATATCTGATTATTTTATAGCATAATCATTGAATTTTTTTTCATGCTTGCAATTCTCACTTATTTTATGGAATTGTTTTGCTATTTTTATATTCATTAGCATTCTTATGGAGTATAAGATACAAAGAACGTTAATTATGTGGAATGTTTTTTGCATCTTTTATAAGTGTAACATTCATATAAAAATATTAATTTAAATGAACAAAAAAAGAGTTTCGTCTCTACTTAGGGAGACTTAACTATCTCAAATTCGGCTGAAATTTCATATATTTATGTCATGAATGTGAGATATTTAATACAGTGTGGGATGAAAAGATATTTCATAAATTAACAAACAGTTTATCTTATAGCACGTAACATAAAATCAATTAAAATTAGTTAGTTTATAAACATGCCTACAATTTTTTGAACTGAAAGAACTATTAGAAAGAATTTTGAAACGAAAAATATCTAAGATATCTGTTTTTCTTAAAAACATTGTTCTTTTTTTTTACTTACCACTGCTTACGTTGCATGTTTATTACCATCATTTTGTAGAGTATACGATAAAAAATGTATGTAATAGAAACGTTTGTACATAATCTGTACTATTTATATAATAGCTTTTAATTTTGAAGTTCAAAAGCGGTTTTAGCTTTTACTAAGGTGACAGTAAGTAAGAAATTTGAATAAAAAATCTATATTAAATTTACATTGGTTTACTATTCATTACTATCTAATAAGAAGAAAAATGGATTTTAATTTTATATCTTTTTATAATCAGTGTATATGTTACTATAAAAATACATGTGTTACTAGTAATAACATTAAATTGTATTAAAATCTTTCAAGATTTTAACTTTCGGTCGGATGCAGTTAACAGTCTGAGAAGCACTTGTCAATATGTTCGTTTTTTGCTTTGTAAATTACTTTTTGTTACCTTAACTTTATCAGTATATGTTCATCTGGTAATCTGGTACTAAGGCAGTAAGTACCAGAATAGTTTAAGAATATTTCCTGTTCTTCAGTTTATTTGAAATTCTGTATCTCTGAGATACAAGCTTAGCTTGAAGCTTAACGGTAAAGTTAGAATTCCTTACAAGCTTTTCTCCTTTCCTCCAGTAATGATTTATAAATATTTGTTCGATTTGAACCTTTAAGAAACACCTGGAATTAGTCCATAATATTTTATTTGGCAAAAAATATTAAGAATTTAGATTTTGCAAGGAATTATTTTAATTTACTGACCAACTACGGTAGGTACCATATAGTGTGAAAATATGTTACAATTAGTAACATATTTCCAGAACTCTACAGCTCTAAACTAATTTTCAATTTAGAATCAAATAAAAGTATAAAGGAGTTAAGTTTTCTTTTCTGTGTTATGTACATTGACTTTTTATACTTAATGTGCATTAATTTACTCATTTTATGTTTCATGAAACAACATTAATATTGTATGTA
>CM063510.1:5484211-5514211 GCA_032207245.1 Pardosa pseudoannulata | reverse complement strand
TATAAACTTTTACAGAGAGAAAGCATTCTGACACCGTCCGGTTCAGACGCCTCTGGATTCCATGCTATTTTTATCGAATGAAACAAAAGTTAAGTTCGGCCATGACGAATGATGTGCTTCTTTCTAAAGGACGGTTAGCTGGACACTTGGCAGCCCAGCATGATCGGGCTGAGGAAAATAATAGGGGAAATTTCAAAAGAAGTATTCAAGTGTAAAGTTCTGGGCCAGTTATTACCTGGACGATTACATTCATACATATATATATATAAATATATATATATATATATATATATATATATATATATATATATATATATATATATATATATATATATATATATATATATATATATATATATATATATATATACATATATATATATATATATATGTGTGTGTATATATATATATGTATATATATGCATATATATGTATATATATATATATATATATATATATATATATATATATATATATATATATATATATATATATATATATATATATAATATATATATATATATATATATATTATATATATATTATATATATTTATATATATATATATATATATATTTATAATATATATATATATATATATATATACATATATATGTACATATATATATATACATATATATATATATATACATATATATATACATACATATATATATATATATATATATATATATATATATATATATATATATATATATATATATATATATATATATTAGATAACTTAGATTTAGGGAGATAATTTGATACATTGGAAGAATTCAAAATATTCTCTTAATTCAAAATATTGTTTAATGAACTTAGGAACTCTTTCGTAGAGTTTTCAGTAAACTTTTAGATTATCGAGAAATTTTAATTTTCTTTACACTATTTCGGTTTAAACTGAAAAGTAACAGATTTCTCTAATTGAATTAGCGAATTATATTTCTCGTGAGCTGCGTAATTAAAACAGTGATACGCATTTAAAATTAGGCTGATAATACGACTAGCAATTATTTTATTATATACTGCATATCCACAAAGTGTTCTCATTCATAATAAATACAAAAGTGTAACTAAGAACTTTTCATTATACGAACCTCATTTATTATTCGACTGTTCTCCTAATGGCGACAGAGAAATATTAGCTTCCCAGACCGCAATATTATGACACGATCGAGTTTATTGAGTTGCCAATAACGGATGGTGTAACCATAAGCGAAACTTCGGAAAAGTTATGTATCTCCGGAATTCAATGTGTCCCGCTGTTTTAAAACTTTACCACCCACTGACTTAATTGTTTCAGACAAGAATTTCGAACGTTATATATTGCTCCATTTAAGAAAGTAGTACTTAGTATTATCATTTTATATATCTTTTAATATCCTTAAAGTATTCATAAACATTGAGTTAATATTCAGGTGTATTTCCTT
The DNA here is from genome assembly GCA_032207245.1 of Pardosa pseudoannulata. Taxonomy (NCBI): domain Eukaryota; kingdom Metazoa; phylum Arthropoda; class Arachnida; order Araneae; family Lycosidae; genus Pardosa; species Pardosa pseudoannulata. The sequence goes on along the minus strand of CM063510.1, from coordinate 5,512,778 downwards.
AGCTCTTCTTCGATTAAATAACGTAACAAATATAATCTAAAGAATAATAATACCAATTTCTTTAAATTTCAATTAAATATCCTCCTTGATATTTTAGTTGCGTTCCAGGGTTTATGCATTGTATATGTCACCTTTAAAATATATTTAAAAAATGCATTTTTCAGGATACATAGAATAATACTATTCAATAATACTGAATTGTTTTATTAAAGTATTATTAAAATATTTGAGTATTAGTATTAAATAAAAATTAATTATTATATATGTAAAACCTACCCAATTCTTTCTATTTTTTTAACCTTAGAAGTTATAATCATTTTTCTGGTTGTGTTAAGAAAACATGATATCACATTGTCAAAATATCCTAATAGCGTCTTACTATGTAAATAGTCAGATGATATTTTATATACTATGTTACTATGTATACAATGTCTATGCATGTAGTTTATGTACATATGCATATACATATTGTTTAGTATATGAGGGTTGCCATTTATATTTATGGCCTTGGCAACAGTAAGTGTTGCTAGGCGACCGCAGACGATTTAAAGTTTGATATTTTTAAACATAAATTTGGCAAACGATTTACCATTATAGCTTTATTTGTGTTGTTGACAGTAAATTGAAAAGTTCTTCTCTTTCAAAAAATGGAATTGAATCGTAAACATTTTCGATCCATTATTTTTCATAACTTTCGACGTGTATTGTCAAGACAAGAGTGCTTCGATGAACTTAATTCTTTATACAGCGATAAAGCGCCATCCTACAGCTGTAAAAAATTGGTGTAACTAATTTAATCGTGGTCGATTTTCGATCCAGGACGAATTCCGTGCAGGTCGTCCAAAACCCGTTGTTTTGCCAGAAAAGATAGATGTGTGCGTGAACTGATAAAGCAAGATCGTAATGTGACATACCATGAGATAGAGGCTTCTTTGGACATTAGTATGACTATCATCAATAAAATATTGCATGAACATTTGAGAATAAAAAAAAAATTTGTTCGCGTTAGATCCCGCATAATCTGACAAACGCTCAAAAAAAGGCTCGTGTCGATTGGTGCAAGGAAATGTTGGAAAAATACGTTCAAAGTACATCAAAGGCTGTGTATAACATCTACACAGGTGACGAATCATGGATCTATGCATATGAGCCGGAAACAAAACAGCAATCAACTGTATGGGCCTTCCAAGACGAGGCAAAAGTTGTTCGAGAAAGAAGCACATCGAAACAAATGATTGCCTGTTTTGTCGGCATTAACGGTCATGTGGCAACAGTGACGTTAGAGCAAAGCAGGACGATCAATTCTGAATGGTACACGACCATTTGTTTGCCAGAAGTCATCGGAGAAATTCGAAAAAAGCGGAAAAACTGGCGAATCATTCTAAATCATGACAATGCGAGTTCTCACACATCGACTCAAACAAAGGCATTTCTGAAGGAGCGAAATATCGAACTGATGGGTCATCCGCTGTACAGTCCTGATTTGGTACCCAATGAATTCTTCTTATTCCCACACATCAAAAATAAATTACGTGGACAACGATTTTCGACCCCCGAAGAAGCGGTTGATGTATTCAAAACGCATGTTTTCGAGTTACCTCAATCGGACTGGAAAAAGAGCTTTGAAAATTGGTTCAAACGCATGCAAAAAATGTATTGATCATCATGGAGAATATTTTGAAAAACAATAAAACCAATTTCGATCCTACATATTTGTTTTTTCATTATTAGGCCAGTAATATAAATAGCAACCATCGTATATATATATAATCCAGGGAATATACAACTACTGGACATATTTAAAATTATAGCCCTTATAATTTTACTTGCCAGGGATTCTGGGCAAGAAGAAACCGAATCAGCTAGCAGTAAGATGCAAAATAAAATGCAATCTAGCCTCATTGAAGAGAACGGTACAGTAGTCTAAGTCTACTTGAAATTTTATTTAAGAGGTGCTAGAAAAGGACATCTTCACTAGTCAGTGGCAGACAAGAGAAAGACACAAAAACACTTTGCTCGAACAGAGGTGTACCCAAGAGTGAAGACAGATAGAAATTTGCTAAGGAACATGGAATTTTGTCAGCAAATTTAACTGTTAGATCAGGAGAAAAGCTGAGCCATTTGGCGGCGACAACTGGTAAACGTGTTGAATGGACAGAAAATTTACATTTATTAAAGCTTTGGGAAATGCTTACTGTAGGCTGTTACTGCTGTAAATGTTACTGCTTTTATGTCTCTTTAATCACAAACTATTAACTAAAAACAAATAATTGCCAGAGCTATTTAAGTATATACTAGACTTTCAAGTTTGATTTATTTTGTTTTTCACTAATCTACTTCAAAATTCTATATTGTAGTAATATATGTGTGAAAGTGCTCGAAAGTAATATCTTAGAAACTAATTGTAATTCGTTTAATTATAATTTGTTTCAAGAAGAGCTTTAGTAGAATTGCTCCATAATCTCCTCTTTACTGTGTAATAATGTCATTTTATTGATAGGATATTTTTGGCAATAAAGCTTATTTTTTTATTGTAAGTATCCACTGAAAATATAACAGTTCAAATATTTACTTTCCCTTTCAAAATATGTATAAAAATACTTTTTATTTCAAAATAAATTGCAGTTTGAAATATATTAATTTTAAATAATTTTTTTTATTATAACCTATAAGGTAAATTAAAGATGAGTTACAAAGTTAAATGACGGCAAGAAATGCACCAAAAATGTTTCAAATATTTATAGAATTAGAGAATGTTTATTTTAAAATTATTTTAAATAGTTATGTGTAATAAATGAATTGTCTTTTGATGTAATAATTACATGGATTATAACATGATGAATATTTTAACATAGACTTTTCTTCATATTCTTATTTATATTTCTAAATGGATAGATATATTGAATTTTTATCTAAGCTCGGTTAATCGAGGTTCTGCTGTATGTTGACATTTTTAAAAGTTTGATTTCATCAAAACAGGCTTTCACTAGAGTATACATAATCTGACGAGAAAACTTTAACATAACTGGATATGTAAAAAAAGGATAATATAAACTATAAAATAAGACAGTTACAATGATACGGTGAAGAACATAAAAACCAATTATTACATAGGAATTGCAAGAGAAATACCGACAGATTTACAATGATATGTTGGCAGCATTTGGATTCATAATTATTCAAGACATGTATGCAAACAATCTATTGTTACATATTTGTAGATGTACATGAATGAACAAAATAATAATAATAATAATAATTAAAAAACGATTATTATTTTCTTAATAACAGATCATATTTATTATTAAGAAAATAATAATCATATTTATTATTTTCTTAATAATAAATATGATTTTCACATAATACACTCATGTCTATAAATTAAGGATAATTCAGAATCACACAGAAATTGAGCTCTAAAATAAAAATTTCACCTGTAGAATTATCACACACATCTTGAAGAAGAATATGCAAATTGCAGGAAACCACCAGATGGCGCGGATAGTACGTCACAATGACGAGAGTGTATGAAAGGGGTATATAAGGAATGGTAGCAAAGAAGTAAAATTGTTCACAAGCGCTTTAAAAGCCTTTCAGTGCAATAACCACATAGTTATGGCACAAAGGAAGCATTTGGATGATTTTTTACGTGGTAGAATTATCGGACGACAGGAATGTGGACGTACCCAGCTGGAAGTATCCGAGGAACTTGGAATCGCCCAGAGTGTCATCTCCAGGCAACGATTCAAACATGATGGTAATGTGAGTAGATGTTACAGCACAGGTCGCCCCCGAGTTACTACGCCGAATGATGACCGGTATTTGGCAGTTACTGCCAAAAGAAACAGACGGAGCACAGCATCAGACCTGTCTCGTCAGCTCTCTTCAGCTACCGGTACGGCAGTTTCAAGGCAGACCGTGTACAGACGCTTAGGGAACATTGGTCTATATGCTCGTAGGCCTGTCAGATGTGTTCCCCTTCCGCAACTCACTGTCGCCTGCGATTATGCTGGGCTAGAGAGCATGCATTGTGGACGCCGCAACAGTGGTCTTGTGTGATGTTTTCCGACGAGTCCAGGTTCAGTTTACATTCTGATTCTCGCCGGACTTTCATATGGAGAGCGCCAGGTACCCGTTACCACCAAGAGAACACCATTGAACGACACCGTTACGGTGGTGCAGGATGGCTCGTTTGGGGAGGAATTATTCTTGGTTCCAAAACTGACCTGCATGTTCAGAGTGTAACGATGACAGGCCACATCTATCGGGATTTCATTCTGGAACAACATGTACATTTGTTTCGGGGCGCCATGGATCCTGAATTTCTGTATATTGATGACAACGCCCGACCTCACCGTGCAAACATTGTAGACGAATGCCTTCAATCGGAGGATATCACCCGTATGTATTGGCCAGCATACTCACTGGACTTGAATCCAATAGAGCATGTGTGGGACCTGCTTGGCCGCCGAATTGCAGCCCGTCAACCCCTTCCCAATTGTCTATCGGAACTTCGGAGGGCATTGCTTGATGAGTGGTGTAATTTTCCCCAAGATCAGATTGTTAATCTGATACTCAGCATGCGTAGGCGTTGTAACGCTTGTATTGCATCGTCCGGGAGACATACTCCGTATTAACCATCATACTAACCATTTTATACTGTTTTCTGTAAATAGGTTGTTTATTGAAATTTGCTCCAGGGAGTAAAAATCGCAATTTTTATTAATTATGTCAAACATATAGCATCTATTTTGCTCTTTACCTTTTGTTTAATAAATAGACTTTACAAATAAGTCAAATTTGTTTCGCTTTTGTCTCTTTCATTGCCTGAACTTCATTATCCTTAATTTATGGACGTGAGTGTAGACACAGTATCAGATTATCAAGGCTAAGCGTTGACTTAAAGACACTGGTAAATATGATAATAATTTATCGGATACAATACAATAAATATTCGATTTGTATCTATAGAAAACTATATAGAAAAATGAGTAGCTAACTCTATAGAAAAAATGAGTAGGTACACCAATTAGGGGATTAACAATAATGAAATCACGAACTCCAACAAACTATAATACTACGCAGAAAGAGTATGCTCGACCTAGAGAATCTTTTAGTATTTAAATATACTAGTAAAGTCTGGTATAATTAATTATTAATATTTATTGCAATAGTTTTTGTATAAATGATTATATTACTTCCAAGAAGATAAAAATAGTATTACCTACGTAAATAGTTTGTATGATCTCAATATATATATATATATAAATATATATATATATATATATATATATATATATATATATATATATATATATATATATATATATATATATATATATATATATATATATATATATATATATATATATATATATATATATATATATATATATATATATATATATATATTTAATATCTGAATGCTATCGTATTTTCTGCATTCACTGCAAGTATATAAATAATGATTTTAAATCCTCGGATATAAGGAGATCCTTCACAACTGAAATATTAACTGAAAAATTTAGCTGGGGTTTATATTTTTCAGTATTTTAAACAAATAAGAGCAAAACATTCATCTATGTTCAACATACATTTTTTTTATTTTGTTATTGAGTATACTTCTACCCAGTAAGATGCTGCATAAATAAGGGTTTTATTTATACTTATAATACTTAAATATTGGGTAAAAAATTCTACCGTATCAAGATAATTCCAGCATTATAAAATATCTGCATATTTTCCAGACGTAGAAAATATATTTTATTTCCCAAATTATATTTCCTATCTTGATACTTGACATTTAAGCGGAAGTTTCAGACCACTAAATGATTTTCTGGAAGCAGCTTTCTAAGAATTATGGAAATATTTTTTAGAGTAGGTTTTACCAGTTTTTCGAAATATATAGATTTGTAAAATCATTTTATAGTGTATTTCTTTGTTTATTCTTCTCAAAATTTAATAAATTATTGCTGTAATATATTAAGAACGTAGTTCTCTGGATTATATTTCTTTGAAATCTTGATGTTGAAGCCATATAAATTAATGTACTTATATTAAATTGTACGATTTCTAATTTTTATTAAATTGAACGTCATTTAATTTGTTATATGTACATATCTTTCAAGACTAAAAGTAGATATTGTTTCTTAAGCCCGCGATGTTCTTGGAGTAGATATGTTGTAACGCTATATGAGGGTGACCGACAGCTGCAATATCCGTCACTTTGAGATTGTATATATTTCATCGTAGATCGAAACGTTTACACTAATACAATAATTCCTTTACACCTTATTAGGTAGTAATAAAACAACAAAAACTGAAAATTTTAAATATATATATAGGTTTTAATATTTAGTTTAATTTCTAGTTTAAAATTTAGTTTAAAATCGTTATCCCATTTGTTTAACGAGAATTATTTCAATTACATGATAATGCATCAATAATCTTTATAATACATCGACTGTGTTACATTGAGAGTTTTCCTTTTATAAGTTGCTTATAAAAAATGGAATTATGTTGGCGCACAGCTAAATGATTTATCACTGCGACAGAGCATGTAAAATATTAATTGTTGCTTAGTTCCTTTCACCAAACTGTCGTCGCACAAGTGAGAAAAGACTGTATTTTTTATTCCAAAAAACATATTATGAGAGACATATAACTGAAAGAAATTCAACAATTTTTCCACGAGGTTTCTACAGTGCTCTGAGGATTGTATCCATTATGAAGACTCCCCTTTTTTTACGTGCCAAATCAGCTGATCGGAAATCCCACCTGTTGACCAGTTTACTATAGCGTGGCGTCACAGAGTCTGGGATTTTGACAGCCCATTACGCTCCTGATCAGTCACGTTAATGAATCCTCGTGAATTCCATAATCGGGACAGATAGCCAATGAGAATTCAATTAAAGGAACTAGCTGTAACCTCAGCTAGAGTTCTCAGGTAACTGGAATCGTAACGGACCAAAAGAAACAGTTGGCGGGACAGTAACGGACCCCCAGGTATAAAAAGCCTAGAATTTTGCGAAGCACCCTTTCCCAATTTTCTACTTCTTATTGCCATTTTAGAGCCAAATAAATTCTATAATGTTGTTTTGCCAAAATCCCATGTATTACAGAACTACAAGGCTTGGAGTAAGCAGTTCTGTAACAACTGCATCCTGTGATCCTGTGAATCGTGGCTTTTCGACATTTTTTACGTAGGTGCTTTGACCTCTTGGAGGATTTCGCGTCTTTTGATCATAGCCAGATTTTTAGTTATTGCTTTCGGGAGACTCGTAAAGTCCACTCATATAAATAGCTGCAGAGTCTCGGATACCGAACGGAGGATACATTGGGTTACATTGCACCTTGGAAGAGCCAGCCTCCCTATTTGTGAGATTATTTAATCTTTTATTTTCAGATTGTGATCTTCGTGGCAATTCAGTGTTAACCAAAAATCCTCTAAATTTCTACTTGTTTTGGGGAGAATTAGAATCCCGTTGTATATTTAACAATATTTACTCTACAAAATAATAAAAGTAATTTCCAATTTTATAGTGACTGTGATCATTCTTCCCGTTACCTTTTCACTCAAGAATTTTGAAGCCTTCACACCACGCTGCTTTCTTCAGTAAAATAAACTCTTAATCCCACCTTTAGTTATAAAATGGACCTTTCAATTTGTTTTTGCCTCTAATTACTGTAATTAATCTTTTAAATGTTCCATCAACTATTTTATTTTTAAATTTTGGCAGTTTAAATATATCACTCAGTTTTTACGATTGAAAATAAAAACTCTTTGTGTGATCTAATCAGGAAAAGTTTAACTTTTACTAATTATAAAAATAAAATTTGGGAAAACATTAAAAAATTATATTTTGGCATTTTCTTTTTAAATTAAAAAAATATTTTGAGAGGAATTCTTATCTTATACGAAGCATTTTAGTAATTGAATGCATATATCTTCGACCGATGTTCAGGAAGGAAATCGTGTATTCAGATTTTACTAGACAACCTGTACAATGTCAGTAATATCTAACTTGCATACACTTCTGGATAAAGATATAGCGTTCTACGAGAAGATCACATAGTTTCAAGAGAGTCGTTTGAACTAGAGTCCCGTAATATTACCACTGGGTTGGACAAGATTACCCTTTTACTATGAAAGCCTCATAGAGATCATAATGTGATTCATTGAGATGGAAAACATACAAATCAATATAGGGATTACACGAGAAGTGATCGCAAAATCACTCTTTTGAATCGGAAAACACTAATATTTCTATGGTATAGAGAGCTTATGTAATAATCATAATACAGTCATTTAGATATTATTCTTCATGAAGAATGCTAAATATTAAACACATAGTGTGTTATTGAGATTAAAATGTAACCAATTCAGTTTACTATTATAATGAGTGTTAGAATGAAGATTGACATAAATATGCTGTTATTTCTGCAAATAATAACAACAAAATTAGCACCAGTTTTGTTTGTACATAGATGTATATATATTATAATAAATTTACTTTTTTATATTAAGCTACTTTCGGATGCTGTTAATTTAGCTTTTAATTTAGTACAAAAATACTTTTACACAACGCAATCAAAATAGAATCACCACTATACATTTGATCACAGGTTTATACTCAAATATAAACGAGGACTACACGACAATCTATATTGTATTTTTGATGTGTTAGGGTTAGCAAAATTGAAAGCGAGTTCGGAAACGTTTCAAATCAACCCCTCCCCCCCTTTTCGAGTGATTAATGTCATTATTTCAAAGTAAATGCAAGTAAATGCTTCAAGTTCTTTATTAGTTGTAATATACTCTAATTTATATACACAATCATAGTTTTATAAATAAAACAAAAATATGTATAGCAAAATCTTAATATTTTAAAATGTCATCTTATTAAAGTTTTGACCAAATTATTGTTAACTTGATTTAAAGCACTCTGTGTAGACGTTATCAATTCTTCATTAATGATATAACAAGAAATTAATGAAAACTCAATAATTAAGATATTTTAGGCTATATATACTATATAAAATAATAGCCTAAGTTATCTGTCCAACTGTCCGCTAATTTATGAAGCGGTTGAACCTGCCATGGATAGATTCATCTATGTGATGAGGCGATTTAGATCCGTAATATAATTGATTCATTCATACAAGACGTAAAATGCTCGGGATTTAAATCTGACCTCATCACATCTTTGTAAAAAGAAAGAGGACCATAAATTTATATTTTACGGTTATTGTTGTCTTGTACGGTGGTCTCGAAAAAGGTTCTGATCCCGTCTCCGTACTTGACATTAAATAAGAATGTACCTTTGTGGAGTTATTTATGAGTCCCTAAAGGACAGTGTCCAATTAAAAGGGATAAGGTCTTCCACGTTGGCGGTCTCAAGGCGGGGTTTAAGCAGACCAATTGGATTCTTACATCTATCCCGATTGGATGATATGAAAGAAGAGGCGAGTCCGACAGAAGGTGTGTTCGATAGTCGAGATGAGGAGAGAGTCCGACCGAAGGTGTTCGATAGCCTAGACGAGGAGAGATGTCTGATGGAACGTGTTCGAGAGTCCAGCCAAGTCCTACAGAAAGGGTTCCTGCATCAAATAGCACGGCCGCATCCCAAAACACTCAGGAGGAAGCCCCTGACCAGACAGATGAAAGATCCATAGATACCCATCAACCAGCAGTGTTCCGGGTACACCATTTTCACTCCCGAAAGGTACCCCCCTTTACATACACTTTTAAATTGAGATTAGGTCCTCTCTCTATTTACAAAATTAATGAGTATTAAAAAATTGTCAGAACTAATTTAGAAGATGTCGACAAAGCTTATTTTATGAAAATTAGCATCAGTTTTGTATGTACATAGATGTATATATATTATAATAAATTTACTTTTATATTAAGCTAGTTTCGGATGCTGTTAATTTAGGCTTTAGTTTATCTTAATATTTATGTCTGTAGTTTCTCAGAAACTACGGTTAAATTTAGTACAAAAATACTTTTATGTACGCAATCAAAATAAAATCACCACTATACATTGGATCACAGGTTAATACTCAAATATAAATGAGGACTACACGACAGTCTATATTGTATTTTTGATGAGTTAGGGTTAGCAAAATTCAAAGAAAGTTCGAAAACGTTTCAAATCATCCCCTCCCCCCCTTTCGAGTGATTAATGTCATTATTTCCAGCTCTGTTGTTCCCGGTTAAGAGCAGAACATTAAATTTATCAATTTATCCCATACTAAATAGATAAAAGTAACATTTTTTTCTAACATTATGAAGTCATTCCTTTAAGCATCTCCTTTAAACATTTCTTATTTTTAATTATTTAAATATACGTAAATAATTTTCTTTTATATTTTTATTAAATTATAAATTAGTTATATATGTGCTAATTTTAAATTTAATCATCGATTATTTTTTGTTACAATGAAAATTTTATCACCGGTATTTACAACAAATTCTTTTCATAAAAGTCTAGGAGTCTATTTCACGGAATAATAAATATCTAGCATTTAAGTGAGATATCTTTGAAAATTAAGAAGTTTGTTCGTTTGTGTGTTTCTTTTTTATACATAACCACACGGTTTGCAATCGATTCGCTAAATTTTGGACATCATTCATATATACCGTCAAATAATGACTGTCGATATTAAAACCTCTGCTTACCATTGTAACACGTAATATGACAAGATAAATTAAAGTTGGCAACTAACATGGGATCATGAGCATGTACCATATAATTCTCAGCCAAAAAACACACCATTTTTTTACCTGCCTAATAGGGTACTTTACAATTCTAGAAAATTAAAAATTTTACTGATCATATGACGGGCTATATGTTAGTTTGTCACATATTTTAAAAAAACTCTCAAAAATTTATATTAATATTGCTATTTTTAATCGTAATATAATTGCTGTTTTTGATTTTAACACACGCACACATATATGTGTATAAATTGGATTGTGAGAATTGTACTTTATTTTATGTTATTAAACGGGATATTTGACCCTTTTGTATGAAAGAATAATATCTAGAATGATTTAACTATCTCTTTAAAAAAGTACGAATCAGTACTAGCCTTAACTGAGTCAATTCTAGCCTAACGAGTGAATCAACCCAAAACCCTCAAATGTCCGACCTATTTCTACTGATAATATACCAAAGTATACCTTACATCTAAGTAATTATAGACTGCACAAAATAAAGTTTAAATAACTACAATACAACAATTACAGCATGTATCGTTAGTGATCAGCTATCGTGTTAAACATCATATGTATTACAAGTACAACAAGTACTGTAAATTGGAGTATTATAGAAGATATCGCAATTTGTCAAGATTTCATTCTATGAACCTGCCTAAAAATAAACATAAGTGAGCTGTTCAAAAAACCATAAAGCGTTGATCCTAATGGAAAATTTATAAATAATAAAAATTACTTAAACATTTTGTGGACTAATTACTTAAAAAATTGTGGACTTACATTCTACCTACTTTGAAAAGGAAACCTCATTCTAAGAAAGCATAAAAATTCTACAATTTAAATTTTATTGGTATCTAAGATGATACACTAAGCATTAAAATGTTAAAAGGTGAAACAAAAATCACTATAATTACCAAATTTGGAGACAAAAGCCGCAGTGTAAATATCGCATCTGTACCAATTGGAGTTTTATAGTAGATATGATTTTACAGTAGTCAAGATTTCATTCTATAAACCTGCCTAAAAATAAATACAAGTGCGCAATTAACGTTAATGCAAATGCACAGTAAAAATAAATACAAAGTACAAGTGCAAAAAACCACAAAGAGTTGATCCTAATAGAAAATTATAAATAATAAAAATTACTTAAACATTTCATGGACTAATTACATAGACATTTGTGGATTTGCCTTCTACTTACTCTGAAAAAGAAAACTCGTTCTATGAAAGCATAAAAATTCTACAATCTACCTTTTATTGGTATCTAAAATGAGACACTAGGCATTAAAATGTTAAAATATGAAACAACAATACCCATACAAATCGGACAAGTTATAAAAAATAATTACTATCAAGTCCATTATTTATACCCCTAATTTAAATTCTGTAATACAAAAATTTTAAATTATTGACACTTCATGCGATTCCTATGATGCTTTTACTTTTCATATGATTATTTTACTTTTATATGGAGTGAGGATTGGTAAAAATAAATACAATGTAATGGTACTCGCTATCATCTGCAAAATTTACCTTTACAATTTGTGTTAATGATAATTCATTTAAAATTTCTCCATTTTCAAATCTTAAATAGAGCAATAAATACACTGGTAGTAAAACATTAAATTCTTCGAAGAGTTATTCGAATAAGACGGGTGGTGACGTCAGAAATCACCTGCAACTATGAGCTGAAAGAACGAACCAGGGTTGCCACAAAATGCTCCAATGTCAGGGTAGAAAAGGCTAACCAGTCATCGCCTGACAAAATGCTCGAAAAAACGTCAAATTTGGCGACAAAAGCCGGAGAGTAAATACCGCATCTGTACCAATTGGAGTTTTATAGTAGATTTGATTTTACAGTAGTCAAGATTTCATTCTATGAACCTGATTAAGAATAAATGCAAGTGTGCAGTTAACGTTAATACAAGTGCGCAGTAAAAATAAATATAATGTACCAGTGCAAAAAACCACAAAGAGTTGATCTTAATATAAAATGTATAAATAATAAAAATTACTTAAACATTTCATGGACTAATTACATAGACATTTATGGATTTGCCTTCTACTTATTCTGAAAAAGAAAACTAGTTCTATGAAAGCATAAAAATTCTACAATCTACATTTTATTGGTATCTAAAATGAGACACTAGGCATTAAAATGTTAAAATATGAAACAACAATAACTATACAAATAGGACAAGTTATAAAAAATAATTACTATCAAGTCCATAATTTATACTCATAATTTAAAATCTGTAATACAAAAATTTAAAATTATTTACACTTCATGTGATTCCTCTAATGATTTTACTTTTTATATGATTATTTTACTTTTATATGGAATGCAGATTGGTAAAAATAAATACAATGTAATGGTACCCGCTTTCATCTGACAATGACAATTCATTTAAAATGCTTTCAGTTTAAAATATTAAATAGAGCAATAAATACACTGGTAGTAAAACATTAAATTCTTCGAAGAGTTATTCGAATAAGACGGGTGGTGACGTCAGAAATCACGTACAACAATGGGCTGAAAGGACGAACCAGGGTTGCCACTACAATGCTCCAATGTCAGAGTAGAAAAGGCTAACCAGTCATCGCCTGACAAAATGCTCGAAAAACATTCAAATTTGGTGACAAAAGCCGAAGAGTAAATACCGCATCTGTACCAATTGGAGTTTTATAGTAGATTTGATTTTACAGTAGTCATGATTTCATTCTATGAACCTGACTAAGAATAAATACAAGTGTGCAGTTAACGTTAATACAAGTGCGCAGTAAAAATAAATATAATGTACCAGTGCAAAAAACCACAAAGAGTTGATCTTAATATAAAATTTATAAATAATAAAAATTACTTAAACATTTTGTTTACTAATTACCTAAACATTTGTGTGCTTGCCTTCTACCTGCTCTGAAAAGTAAACCTCCTTCTAAGAAAGCATAAAAATTGTAGAAGCTAACTTTTATTGGTATCTAAAATGATACACTGGGCATTAAAATGTTAAAATATGAAACAACAATAACTATACAAATTGGCAAGTTATAAAAAATATTCTAAAAGTCCATAATTCCTATACTCATAATAAAAATTTGCTATTTTACAAAAAAAAATTATTTCACTTCGTGATTCCTCTAATGATTTTACTTTTATATGGAATGCAGATTGGTAAAAATAAATACAATGTAATTTATTTATATTAAATATAATTCATTTATAAATGTTTATTTATAATATTATAATAGAGCAATAAATAATATATATATATATATATTAAATTCCAAAAAAATGCTTAAATCTTTATAAATATTATGCTTTTAAGTACTACCCATACACTCCCTACAGATTTAATAATGAAATTTTAATTCAGGTTATAAATATTCTCTAGATTTAAAAACCTTTCATAATCTATAAATTGCAGTATTTTTAGAACGTATTAAATATAAAAAAAATAAATCCAGATGTAAAGAATGATAAAATATTCAAGATATCCACGCGCGCTAAGCTCAAATCAACCAACAATTGTTTCAAATAAATATTCGAAATATCTTGTATAAAATCGGACAAGTTATAAAAAAAATTCCTTAAGCAGTATAATTTTTATTTTTTTGTCGTATATACTTAATTTTTCTTAAGGTTTCTTCAGAACTATGAAATGTTTAGAATAGAGAAGATAAAAAAAAAGTGAGATGCAAATTGTGCAATATATTGAGCGAAGGTGTTACATAAAATATTTAAGTAGAGGAAGGTAAAGAGTAAAGAAGAAATATCAATAATGCAGGGAAATAAGGGAAGAAAATGTATATGTTGATTGACGAGGCTTCATATAACTCTTTACTTTTTAGTGATGTTTTAGCAGATACAAAATTATTCACCTTATTTTATTTATTAAACATCGATATCAGACTCCGCGCGTGTAAATTCACAAGAATGGTTAATATATATATATCGGTTTAGAAAATAATTTATTTATTTTTATTTATCTGTCTGAGAATAGATAATTTATCCCCTAAAAAAAACAGTATTTATCTGCCACGGTCGAATTTATGAAAATCAACGTGGAAATAAATGTATTTATTGAAATCTTGATGAGTTAGGGTTATCTAAAAAAATTCATGCGAGTAAAGTTTATCTTCTAAAATATAATTCTTAATTGGTATAAAAATGTTATATCACAGAAAAAAAGTAAAAAAAGTTAAGCCAAATTGTGCAATTTTCGAGTGCTGAATAATATTTCAAGACATAAATTTAGTTAGAGTAGGTGATTTAATATCCGTTAAAATAATAAATATAAAAGATAACATGTTATGCTAGCATTATGACATCATTCATTTAAACTCATTTACTTTATTTTAAATATCAATCGTCTGTAAATTTCATACTTTTTTATAAACATAGATATTTGCGTAAATATTTTTCTTTTAAATTTTGGCTTAATTAATAGATTAGGTACATGTATGTTAAAATTTAATCATCAAGTTACTTTTTCTTTCTAGATAATTCTCAGCCAAAAAACAAACCATTTTTTATCTGCCTCATAGGGCATTTTAGAAATGTGGAAAATTAAAAATTTCACTGATCCCGTCATATCACGGGTTGTATGCTAGTTCTGGAATATTCACCATTTCTCTGCATTGCTTAGTAAAACTTTCATCGTATTCCCAGACAGATTTCTGGAAATTTCCCTGAGCTATAAAAGCTGAGTCACAAAGACTTCATGGTTCAGAGTTGTGCAGAACTTGCAATTGTACTTCGCTCTTTGAGTTAAGTTAATAAAGTAGGTTAACAAAACTTCCTTGTGTGTATTTGTGTTGCACCTAAATTACATGACAATATTTAGCACGTTACGCATATCACTGAGTATGGTATATGAGAAACCTTCAGATATTCAAATTACTCAGACTCAGATAAAGAATTATTCTTTAATATATGAATATTCTTATTATTTTTTATGTAAATCATTTTAAAAAAGATAGATACAAATTTCAGCAAAAAAAAAAGTAATTAAGATTTTAAAATAAGAAATTAAATTTTCATATAATAATTCTTATTTTTTCACCTGCATATGAATTTTCCAGACAATAAATTATTTTAAATACTTATATGCATATAAAAATTATCACTTTGAAATATTCATCGATTAATAATTTTATGGTTGTTGTATCAAAATTTTTTATTTTGATAAAATCCAAAAATTTTTTAAAATTGATATAAAAAAAATTCAATATAATAAAGACAGTATAGAAATACACGTTTATTGTAATATCTATGAAATATTAAATTCTTAGGCAGAAATAAAAATTTTTACAATGTTAACTATAGGTGCATTAATTACTTACGATATTTTTCAGATATCACTATACGTAGCAATAATATTGGTATATAATGCAAATTATCAGAAATTGTAATCGTCTTATTATTCTTTAATGCAGAATATTCTATGTATTCCAGTATTTCAATTGTTTAGGGATATACATACATTCTTTTAAAATAAAGAATTTAGTATAGATTTTTAGAGAAGCATTTTTGTAATATTTTATTAATTTTATATTTCTGTTAAAATTTCTATTGTTAGATATTTGCAATAAATAATTTCATCACTTCTATATTCGTTTTTTATTGTCAAAAGTATAGGTAGTTTTTGAAAGCCAGATAGCTTTTCATTCTTGAAAATAAAATGCTCAAATTGTAATGTTGAAAGAGAGGATAAACAAAAAATGTTCCAATATCTTTGAAAACATATAGTTCAAATTTATCTCTTTAAAAAGTATATGTGAAAATAAAATATTCAATGAGGCATGAAATAAATATTTTATACATTAAATATATTACTTTTTTAAATTTTCAGACATAAATGTTCATGCTGTTATCATATTAATCATATAATTATCTAATCATATACTCTGGACGGTAAAAAAGTATTTTTTTTTCACTAAAAACAAAAAAAAATATTAATATTTATAAATATAAAAATAATTGCTAGCAGCAAATTATGTATTATTCTATCATTACAATCCACATGTTAGGGTAAAAACATAAATAAACATAAATCGTTTTCTCAGCATATAGATAAATTAACTTAGCAAAATTATATAGTGTTGCTTTCATTGAATACCAAAGGAATTCTTCCAAAAATATATTTCATGAAGGAACGAAAAATAAATTATATGATTATTAATAAAATATTTTGAAATATCTCAGTATATTGAATGATACCTGGTATTATTTGACAAAAATACCTGAAATTTCGTCTTATACGTATTACCTTCATTTTTTTCTTGCCTTTTCATTTGTTTCTCAACCAAAAGAACACAATCCCTATTTCGTAACTTTTTTTCCTCCGATGAAGAACTGATATCAGTATTGAACAGCTATTTCGATTATCTCCCAGAAACTGACTTCAGGGATAGTATAAAAGCACTGGAGTATCGATGGAGAAAACTGTATTAAAGTTGAGTACGTCTATATTGAAAAATAAATGGATTTGAAAGGTACGCTTTTATTATTTCTTTGCTAGCCCGATAACTTTTCCAAAGATCTAAAAATGATATTTTCTTGTTTGAATGACTTCCTGGGAATTTATCTAATTATTTTGAAAAAGGTTTTGATTTTTTTTAAATTTATAGCTCTATGTCAATGTTATAAAAATAAATAGGTTTACTAGGATTCTTTTATCTGTTATGTCTTATAATGTGGCTAGAATCTACATCTAAATTCGTGTACATGAATTTTAGAAGAAACCCATTTTAAGTTTAAAACATTTAAAACAAACTGTTGAAGCAAAAACAATCTACACTTTCAGTATTTTTATAAAAAAATTTCTAGATGTTTTAGAAGAAATCGTCACCCTTTACGGACAGAAGAATAAAGTTTGTAGAACTTTCAATATTTCTTGAAATACGTTATTCTTTTAAACGATAGCCGATTGCAGTTTTAAAATCAATCTACCAAATTTTCTGGTTTCTGTTGCTATTTACGAGGCGCATCCGGAAAGTAAGTCTCCTTATTTAAAAGAAAGAAAGAACTTCCACGAACATATTTATTGGCAACAAGTACACCAATGATTCAGCTATTTTTCAACATAGCCACCACCGGAATTGAAACACTTGCCGTAGTGTGGGATCCGCTTTTGTATACCTCTGTCGTAGAACTCTGACGTCTGTGAATGGAACCAGCCTTCCTGTCCTAGAACACCGTGCACATCCCTTTTATGTACCGACAGCATCTGTTTGATTTTGGTCCTGACCGAAGATGCACTATGATGAAAATACATTGACTGCTGCTTGGTTTCCGGGGTAAAGTGTGAAATCCAAGTCTCATTGCCCTAACGATCCTGTCGAGGAACTCGTCGCCGTCATCGTGATAGCGTAGCAGAAATGTCAGTGTTGCTCTTAAGTGTTGAATTGTGTGTGTCAGTTTTGACTCATAAAGCTGAAGATGAATTTCAATTGGCGCAATGCTTTGTGAATTCATGATCACTGACAGAACCTTGGAAGCGGCAGGAGAAGGAATTACAGTTTCCATTTCGGACCACTGCTACCCAGCTACTGGCACGAATCGGGACTTGTCCAGAGGGTATATTATTAATACGTCTTAGCTTTGTTACTCACGCTCAATTGACAAGGCTAATTAAGTTTACTTTAAAGGGAAAAATATCGGGAAACTTATTTTCTGAATGTGCCTCGTACAATTTAGTAACTCAGATCATTATGAGCTTTCGAGGCTCCCAAAGAAATTTACGGTTTTGAATGGTACATGGATTTATACCAATAACACTATATACTGTAAAACATTACTGCACAAAAGTGTTTACAAGCGGTGTCAAAAACATCTGTTATGGAGATCTTTTTTAATAAATGACATCCGTTTTTGTTCAAAAACCACTAATGAAAAAGTGATGTGATATTAGAAGTTCTCAAAATTGTATCTTTGCTTTACTCTTCGCAATTCATAATTATTTGGATTTAAGAAACTCATAAATATATTATCGGCAGAAGTGACTCTGGCAACAGTTGTTTGATCCTTTGACAAACAAATGAAATGGAAGGATTTGTCTCAATTGTCATGTTCTATTCTACTCGACAGAACAGTTATGTGTAAGACCAGAAAGAGAATGTTTATTTCGTAATTTGGATTGTTATATAACATTTAACTGCCTTTAAGCATAGTCATTTATTTTATTTGTCATAATATTTGAGTCACTAGACTCAACGATTCCCTAACGTGGTAATTGGAGTGCAAGATGATTTAAATATTTCATACTGCTTTCAGTGTTCTTCTTCCCCATTTATTGATTATTCCCCATTGAATGTAGTTTTAGTGTGGTACTATTGAGAATGTGGAAAATTAAAGCATCTTAAAAATTCTCCTCATAACGGAACTGACACTTTTGGCTGGTGTAATGAAGCGCTTATTTCTTATGATATTTCGTAGTAAGATTTTAAATTTATTTAACAAGTAACTTTTAACATAGACCATATAATTAAAGTCATTAAATAAGAGACTATTTCTATTTCTAACAGCCAATGGAACTCACATCTAAGTTGTTGTATATACATACAAATTATTGCGAACAAAACTAAGCTCCACATACAAGGAAAAAAGATTCCTAGTAGTACCTAACGCATGTTAATTTTCTCCAGAAAAAAAATCTAGAGATTTCGTTTGTTGGTATTTTATAAATTTATAATCTAAGAATACAATAGATTAGGAAGTATATGGAGAAAATCAGTTCGTAGTAACTATTCATGAGTTGGCAGTTTTTCAAGCCATCTAACACATTTTCTGGTTTATGTTGCTTTTTAAAATTTAGTGACTCAGATCAGTATGAGCTTTTGAGGCTCCCAAAGAAATTTACGATTTTGAGTGGTTCATGGACTAAAACCAACGACTCTATCTACTCCAAAACATTACTTCACAAAACTGTATTTACAAGTGGTTCAAAACATGTGTTATGCAGATCTTTTTTAATAAATGACATCTGTTTTTGATTAAAAAACAGCCATAACTAATTGCAAAGTGATGTAATATTCAAATTCTTTAAATTTCATCTTTACTTTACTCTGTGCATTTCATAATTATATTGTTTTGAGAAATTCATTAACATATTATAGGCAGAAGCGACTCTTGCAAGAGTTGTTTGATCCTTTAACATAAAAATGAAATGGAAGAATTTGTTTGAAATGTCTTGTTCTGTTCGACCTTTAGTAATTTATTGGTGGCGATATTATTGGCAGAAGCGACTCTGGCAAGAGTTGTTTAATAATTTAATAATTTAACAAACAAATGAAATGGAAGTAATTGTCTGAAATGTCCTGTTCTGTTGGACCGGACAGAACAATTATGTTCAAGCCAGAAATAGAATGTTTTATTTCGTAATTTGGATTATTATGTAATATTTTACTGCCTTTAAGCATTACCATTTACTTTATTTGTAATAATATTTGAGTCACTAGACTAAACGATTGCCTAGCGTGGCATTTACCGTGAAAGATAATTTTAATATTGAATACTGCTTTCACTGTTCTTCTTTCCCATTTATTGATTTTTGAATGTAATTTTAGTGTGGTACTATTAAGAATGTGGAAAATTAAAGCCTCTTAAGAATTCTACGCATAACGGAAATGACACTCTTGTCTGGTGTAATGAAATGCCTATTTCTTATAATATTTCACAGTAAGATTTGAAAGGTATTTAACAAGTAAATTTTTACATAGATCGCATAATTAAAGTCATAATATAGGAGACTATTTCTTTTTCTAACAGCAACCGGATCTCACATCTAAGTTGTTGTATATACATACCAATTATTGAAAACAAAACTAAGCGCCACATACAAGGAAAAAAAGATTCCTAGTAGTACCTAAGACATGTTAATTTTCTCTAGAAAAATCTAGAGATTTCATTTGTTGGCATTTTATAAATTTTTAATCTAAGAATACAATACATTAGGAAAAGTATAGGAAAACAAGTTCATAGTAACTATTCATCCACATTTTCTGGTTTCTGTTGCTTTTTACAATTAAGTCACTCAGATCAGTGAGTGATTATGAAATATTGAGGCTCCCAAAGAAATTTACGATTTTGAGTGGTACATGTACTGAGACCAATGACTCTGTCTATTCTAAAAAATTACTTCAGAAAATTCTATTTAAAAGCGGTGTCAAAACATCTGTTATGCAGATCTTTTTTAATAAATGACATTTATTTTTGATCAAAAAAAGTCATAATTAATGGCACACTGATGTAATATTCAAAGTTCTCTACATTGCATCTTTGCTTTACTCTGTGCATTTCATAGTTATATTGTTTTGAGAAATTCATCAATATGTTCTCTTCAAATGTGACTCTGGAAAGAATTGTTTGATCCCATAACAAACAAATGAAATTGAAGGATTTGTCTGAAATATCCTGTTCTATTCGACTAGAGAGAACAGACATGTGCAAGCCCAGAAAGAGAATGTTTTATTTAGGAATTTGGATTGTTTTATAAAATTTAACTGCCTTCCAGCATTACCATTTATTTTATATTTCATAATATTTGAATCACAAGACTCAACGATTACCTATCGTGGTATTTGGCGTGCAAGATAATTTCAATATTGAATACTGCTTTCAATGTTCTTCTTCCCCATTTATTGAATTTGGAATGTAATTTTAATGCTGTACTTTTCAGAAAGTGAAAAATTAAAGCCTTTCAAGAATTCGACACATATTGACGGAATTGACATTCTTGGCTATTGTAATAAAACACCTACTTCTTATGATATTTTACAGTAAGATTTTGAAAGTCATTTCACAAGTAAATTTTTACATTGATTGCATGATTATTAAAGTCATTAGTTGGGAGACTTTTTCTATTTCGAACAGCAAATGGAACTCACATCTAAGTAGTTGTATTTACAAGCGTGTACATACCAATTATTGCAAACAAATCTAAGCGCCATATACAATTAAAAAAAAGATTACTAGTAATACATGCAGGATCTTAATTTTGTCTTGAAAAATCTTCTGATTTTATAAATTTATATCTAAGAATATAATACATCAGAAAACATATGGGGAAAATCATTTCTTAGTAATTTTTCAAGAGTTCTTTTATATTAAAAGAAACTATATCACTGTGATTTAAAAACTCTTAATGAAACTAATATATTCCTACAATTAATTAACTGTCCTGGTATTTGAAATAAATGTGTAACAAAAAGAAACTAGTCATTATAACACTAATTATTACATTCCTTTTGAGTACCCATAATCAATGTTCAAAACCATACGATTTGGTCTATGATGTTCCATTAATGATGTAAAGATTTATATTTATTAATTAGAACTCTCTAATTAAGAAGTAAAACACAACTTTATTTGAACACACACATAAGCAGTAAAAAGCAAGAGTTCTACACACTAAACATCAGACACTAAAGCTTCATCTACACCAAAAAGAATTGTCACACCGATAAAGCAACATATGTGTATTTAAGTTTTAAGATTGTATCTTCTTAAACTAGCCGAAAGCACACTTTTAATGCTTAACACGTTGACGGACTTGCGTCTATAGCCGTTAAAGCGAAGTTCACTAAGCGGCATGGAGTCAATAGCCGTGCAAATCGAAACTTCACATCGTTTTAGACACTACAGCTATAGCGACACAAACGTACATCAACCGGCGTACAAGTAGAAGCCTAGTGTCATGTTTTGGAAACAATTTTTTAGATTGATTTTCGTTTTTCACCTGTTCATTTTCCACATCGAAAATAATGTGTAATAATTATAAAATTATAATAAATTTTATTGTCATTTATTTATTTTGCTTGATTATGAACTAAACTTTTGTGTAAAGCTTCCAAAAATACTTTGTTGCACAAAAAAAATTTCTTATTTGAGTCTTTAAAACTGTCATTTATGTCTTTAAATCTTTGCTGTTATAGCCGCCATCGTCCCATTACTTAGTGTCAGCTGGCGCCATGAAGGTTATAGCCGCAACCTGATTAAAGGTGCTGAATTAATCAAAATTAAGTTCATTTAAGCAGAAAGAGTAAAACTATACTTCTAATATTCTAAATATTACAATAACATATATTGTCAATTTTAGAACTTCACTTGTTCCTACAGTAAAACTATACTTCTAATATTTTAAAAGTTACAATAACATATAATGTCAATTTTAGAACTTCACTTTATTCCAACCATAAAACTATACTTCTAATGTTCTAAAAATTACAGTAACATATAGTGTCAATTTTAGAACTTCACTTGTTCCTACAATAAAACTATACTTTTAATATTCTAAAAATTACAATAATATATAATGTCCATCTTGCAACTTCACTTGTTCCTACAGTAAAACTATACTACTAATTTTCTAAAAATTACAATAACATATAGTGTCAATTTTAGAACTTCACTTGTTCCTACAGTAAAACTATACTTCTAATATTCTAAAAATTACAATAACATATGGTATTAATTTTAGAACTTTATTTGTTCTTACAATAAAACTATACTTCTAATACTCTAAAAATTACAATAACATATAGTGTCAATTTTAGAACTTCACTTGTTCCTACAGTAAAACTATACTTCTACTATTCTAAAAATTACAATAACATATAGTGTCAATTTTAGAACTTCACTTGTTCCTACAGTAAAACTATACTTCTAATATTCTAAAAATTACAATAACATATGTTATTAATTTTAGAACTTCACTTGTTCCTACAGTAAAACTATACTACTAATTTTCTAAAAATTACAATAACATATAGTGTCAATTTTAGAACTTCACTTGTTCCTACAGTAAAACTATACTTCTAATATTCTAAAAATTACAATAACATATATTGTCAATTTTAGAACTTCACTTGTTCCTACAGTAAAACTATACTTCTAATATTTTAAAAATTACAATAACATATAATGTCAATTTTAGAACTTCACTTTATTCCAACCATAAAACTATACTTCTAATGTTCTAAAAATTACAATAATATATAATGTCCATCTTACAACTTCACTTGTTCCTACAGTAAAACTATACTTCTAATATTCTAAAAATTACAATAACATATAGTGTCAATTTTAGAACTTCACTTGTTCCTACAGTAAAACTATACTTCTACTATTCTAAAAATTACAATAAGATATGGTATTAATTTTAGAACTTTACTTGTTCTTACAGTAAAACTATACTTCTACTATTCTAAAAATTACAATAACATATAGTGTCAATTTTAGAACTTCACTTGTTCCTACAGTAAAACTATACTTCTAATATTCTAAAAATTACAATAACATATAGTGTCGGTTTTAGAACATCACTTGTTCCTACTGTCCGCAATGTGTTAATTACGATAACAATGAAATTTTCTACTGGGTTATTCTGTAGGAGTAAATTTTCTTCCATTCTCATATTAAATATGTGATTTCCCATTTTCATTATATTTGATAAAACCCCATTCGTTACATTCCATTTCTTTTTAATATAAAAACATCGATAAGGTTGCAGCTTTTTTCTACAGATTTTTTTAAAACTTTGAGGTTTTTAAGTGGGAGAACAAAATTATGAATTCCTTGAGGTAAAATACTGACTTTCAGAAAAACAGTTCTCCAGCAAACAGCTTCGGGCATTTTTATTTACAATATTTTCCAAGGTAACATGTTTATTAAGCAAGAAATTTTAAATTAAAAGACTTTTCAAAGTATATACACGTGTATGAATAAGTGCCTCACAATATTTTTCAAGCTTTTTGTCATGCCTTAGGGGCAAGCAAGAAACTTGTTGGATATATCATGGTTCGATATAAAATATTTTGTTTTTATTAAATATTCCATGCTCGTGCTTAACATTTTAATTAATTAATTTTCAATGTAAATAAAATAAGATAACTTTGATAAAATAGATTACTTATATATCATTTAAAATGAAATTAGTTAAAATTTATATAAATTTAATACAATTTACATAAATCAAGTAAACTACATTTTTATTTATCCCCATTAGCAGAAATTTTTAAAATTAAATTGTTTAGTTGCTATCATTTATGGAGTTAATATGTTATTATAATTAAAAACATTATTTTAAGAATTAATGGTTCACTTTTAAGTTAAAATATTTTAGAACTTTTGCAAGACAGAATTAAATTTTAAACTACAATTTTCAGCATCTTTGCTATACATTCTGATAATATTAATGCGATTTTTTTAATTTAGTTAAATAAAAATCTTAGACATTAATTGTTTGAAAATATTGATGCAACCCTAACTTTTTTAATATTAATGTTTGTTAAATTTAACTACTACTGATATATTGTATATATATATATATATATATATATATATATATATATATATATATATATATATATATATATATTATATATATATATATATATATATATATATATATATATATATGTATATATATATATATATATATATATATATATATATATATATATATATATATATATGTATATATATATATACATATATATATACACACACATTATATATATATATATAATGTGTGTACTATATAAACAATGATGACCGGTGACTTGCGATTTTACATTTTGTTGAATATCTAGAAAAACACACGAGGAATTATCCCGAAACCTCAAGCGTATAAACAGGATGGTAAACGTCATATATTTCAACTAAGAATTTTTTTCGAAACCCCATAGGGGACCGTCAACAAATTAAAGAAAAACGAATATGCTTTGGATAACCCTGTAAAAATTAATGTATGAAAAACTTTGAAACTTTAGCATATGATTAGGATGCTTTTTGTAATAATCTGTGTTCATTGTTATTTTAATAGGACGTATAAACGTGGGAAAATTAAGATTTTTATAAAACATTCTCAAATTTCTGCAACTGTTTTGCTTATACTTTTCAGAGTTCTCAATTTAAAATAATGTTATTTACAGGACGTATGTCAAACAAAATTGTATACAATATCCTGCAATTCCAAATTAAAAAAAATAAATATTGGAGGGAGAATGGGTAGCTTTAATAAATGTTTCCCTGCGCATGCGCGAACGCAATCAAAACATAATGTGCAAAATGTATTATCTAAATGTATAGAGCAATTTTTGTGAAAGTCCCAAAAATACAGCTATAGTCCCAAAAATACAGATGGTCCATAAAAAAAGCTTGAAATCCGTTGTTTCCAAAAGGAAGCAAAAAGATGAAAATTATTAAAATAATTACTAAATGTCGATTAAACTGCGATGCATAAAAATAATTGTGGTTTAAAAAATGTGTAAAACGACATAAAGATAAAATAATCCCCAGATATCCTTCGGATGATCGTCATCTTCTTAATCGGAGTTCGAATGTCATGTATAGCAAACATTAAATCAGACATTGATTATGAGAAGCGAAAGGAGGCATGCAATCTCAAAATCAAGTCTTGGCCTAAATTTAAGTGACTAGAAAAGTTAGCATTTATTCTGGATCAAATATTTAATTAATCAATTATCAAAATTTATTATTTTAATAATTTTGAATATAACATCGTTTAAATGATCTACAGTTCAACATATTTGGAAATTTCTATTAAGTGCTTCAATTAATGTTAATTTTAAATTCCAATTCCTTCCAACCAGGAATATTGTATTGTAACTAAATTTACAGAGACCAAAATTTTAGGAAGCTATCTAGAACTGCTTTCAACGGATGTCTATAATTTTCCGAGTTGTTATTTCCTATCTTTACATATTTCTGCTGGTATCAAGAAATTATACAAGCAGAGGAAATTTTATATACTTACAAAAAATATTCCATTAACCTCACTATATAAATAAGCAAGTATTTTTATTTTATATCTAAAATTTAATATTTTTAATAAAATTTTTTTCTCTATTAACTTTGTTTAATTTTTATTTAATTGTCTTTTACTAAATGTACTCAGTGTTAAGCAATCTAATTTTTTAACATTTTTCAATTTTCGGTATTTTGATTATTTTATATTAAATTATCATTTATTTCCTAAATATATTAGGTAATTTTTATTTGTTTCCCCGTAAGGATATCTTATTTCCATATTTTTATTTCATTATGGTTTGTACTGTAATTGTATTCATATGTCTTCATTTCTTTTAATTTTAATAGCTTATTTAAAACAATTCAATTTGGTTTTAGTTATGATAGTATCTAAATTCTATTAAAATCTCTAAGCGTCTGTATTTTGGCTATACGCATTAACTTTTGGAAAATTGACGGATGTTTGTGATCAAGACAGATAATTATGGATTTTGAAAATTTTAGGAAACCTATTTTGCAAAGTTTCATCTTTGTAAAAGCATAAGAAACGGAAATATTAATAAAAAAAAACCTAAAATATAAATTATTTCTTTCCGTTTAAATGTGCATTTTTCTTAGCAAACGATTTGTGTTCAGGTAAATTATTTAGAAAAATATAGTTTATTGAAAGTTAATAGAAATATTGAAAGTTAAATAGTTTATTTAAAGTTAGTACATTACGCTAAATCACTTTAGAATAGCCAGAATGGCTCTTTATCCAGACATTTAGACATTTTCTTTCATATTTTATTTTAATCATGTACTTACAAATACTTTATATAAGGCCCGCCAGTACATAATAAAAAACTAAAAAAATCCCAGTTATTATCCGTTAAATAATAGGTTACCATTTAATAACCTGTTAAAACTTTGTTTTAATTCTTAAGCCACAATTTGGAAATCTTGCCTAACAAATGTAATGACATGCTTTACCTTAATAAACAATTTCCTCAATATTTTGTACATAGTTATTTTTTTTTTGTAAAATCCAGCGATGAATTGGTTTCAATGCGATTCTAAAAAAAATATTTTTATTTTTCCAAGTTCTTGAATTGTTTAAAGTTTGGAATCAATTTTAAGAAAGAATTGTTCACAGATATATCAGAATAAAAAACAGTCACCAATACCTTAACTTCTCTTATAGGGAGAACACAATTCAATTGTATATCACTTCTTAACACTGAAACAATGCACGTTTATGGTTACATAAAAGTGCATGCTAAATACCAGTTTACGAATATATCGTAAAAAGCGTAATTACTCCCATCCGTATTTGTGTATGTAGCTCAATATGCTTTTAAAAGAGAGCAGGGTGAAATGTGATAAAACACACCAAATGTTTTACATATAAGTGCCTTTAAAAATTGAAAATCAATTATTAACTGGACATAATGAATAATGCTCCAGCGCTCTGTCAATCTTCTGCTAAAGATGACTTTGAAAACGAAGATTTTCAAGATTTTCAGTGGTCAGAATTGGGGAAGGTTTAGACAATTATATTGTGATAGAGAAATGCTATTTTAATATATTTAGCATCTCAAGTAATCATAATTTTCTCTCTTCTGCTCAGCTTGGTGAAAAGAATATTTTTTTCATCGCTCGGTGGTATTATTAGATGGGAAGACGCTTGAGGAAAAATCTACAGGCAAGTGTTTTACTAGGGGGGGATTTTAATGCTTGGTGGAGAAGATAATTAATTAAAAGTTGATTACCATCACAATAGGTCATTTTTTGAGAACATTTAGGGTTAAATGGTGCAATATTGTAACTAAAGTTGCAATATATAAAAATCAATACTTTTCTTACATCTTCAGGCTAAGATTCAAAGTAAGAAAATACAGTATCACTTATTTTGTAAAGTAATTTTAAAGAATTTAGACTATTAAAATTTTTATCACCTCATCACATATATGGTGACTATTTAGACTGAAATTGAATGCCCGGCAGACCTCTATTTTTTATGGGCTGTAATTTGTGAAATATGTTTTATTGCTACTTTTCATTTAATAGAATAGAATATTTTGCGGCATTGT